>CAUYRT010054873.1:0-24290 GCA_963574885.1 Lepilemur ruficaudatus
GCCCCGCCCCCCGCGCCCGGCCCCGCCGCCCGCCCGGCCCGCCGCGGCCCGCCCCCGGCCTGCCGGAAGCCTGCCCTAACCTAGTGGGGCTTTTCATCATCGTTGTTTTAAAAAATAATTTTATTCTTAACTTTACCGTGCAAAGCAGCCCATGTCTACGAAACTTGGAGCAGCCTCAACAAGGATAGTGATTGCAACTGATTGGAAAATATGAAATATACATGTGTGTGATATGCATATATATAAAATCTTCCTAAATTTATTATAAGGGGACCCAAAAATTGGCCACCGTGGGCATCAGCTCGTTCATTCTGAAAATTTTAAATAAAGAGAGGGCATCAGCATCCCACCTGCCCTTCCTGAAGGAGCTGTGTTTCAGAGCCACAGAATAGTTGGGCAGGGAAAGTTCCTTTTGGAAAAGTCTAGTTAATACTCGAGTAAGATGATTAGAAAGTCATTTGCACTCCTTAATGAAACGATGGACTCCAGCGACCATCATCAAAAGAGACTAAACCCAAGAAGGGCAACGTGCAATCTCAGGGCCACGTTGGGAACACTGGGTCCCGCCAACCGGTCTCAGTGTCAGGAAGCGCCAGCGCCACCTACGACGGGGTGTCGCTGAGACGCGCTGAGCTTGAACCTCCTCTGGCCTCTACTTATCAAGCCAACAGCTTACAGGAAGTGTGGGGAACGGAGGAAAAGTTACAAGCAGGCAAAAGTAATGAGCCCACGCCAGAGTGTAGGGCATTCTGCAGGACAAACGACCCGGTTTCTTCAGTAAATCAACGACGGAAAAGTTGAGAGGGGGGAATTATTAGTTTTAAAAACTGAAGAGCCTTAATAACCAAATGCAATGCAAGGACCTTGTTTGCATTCGGAATCAAACAAAACAAGTCTAACCGGACTTAATTTTTGCCAATCCAAGAGTGAAAAATTGCATCTGATTTTTGCACTTACAGGATTCCTGGTTGAGGTTTTCATATATTTTATTGGCCATTTGATTTACTCCACTGTGGATTGACTGTTCATATCTTTTGAACATTTTTTTTCTTGTGTTGTTTATCTTTTTTTAATAGTAAACGTTTTTATTGAGGTGTAACGAAACATAGAGAAAAATACACATATCGTAGGTCTGTCTTTGTGAACTTTCACCAACAGAACACACGAGGTAACCAGCACCCGGAACAAGAAATGGAACATTATTGGCTCCCTACAAAGGCTCCCTGTGTCCCCTCCCATTCACTATGTCCCTTCCAAAATTTAGGATTCATTTTGTCTGTGTTTGAATTTTATGTAAATGGAATCACACAGTAGGACTCTTGTGGTTGGCTTCTTTTGTTCAACTTTTTATTTGAGATCAAGCCACGCTGTTGCATATATTCCTTTTTTTCTTGATTTATAGAATGTTCTTTATATCTTCTAGAAGCTAATCTTTTGGTATATAATATTTTAGAAGAAAATACAAAAGAAGGCCGGGTGTAGTGGCTCACGCCTGTAATCCTAGCACTCTGGGAGGCAGGGGTGGGAGGATTGCTTGAGGTCAGAAGTTTCAGACCAGCCTGAGCAAGAGCAAGACCCTGTCTCTACTAAAAATAGGAAAATAAAATTAGCTAGGCAGCTGGGCAACTAAAAATGTAAAAAAAATTAGCGGGGTGTGGTTGGGAGGCTGAGACAGGAGGATCGCTTGAGCAAGCCCAGGAGTTTGAGGTTGCTGTGAGCTAGGCCACGGCACTCTAGCCAGGGCAAGAGACCCAGACTCTGTCTCAAAAAAAAAAAAAGAATATATGACTACCTACTTAATATTTTTTAAGTGAACATGCTTCTTTTTGAGACAGGATCTTGCTCTGTCTGTCACCCAAGCTGGAGTGCAGTGGAGAGATCTTAGCTCACTGTAATCTCCGACTCCTGGGCTCAAGCGACTCTCCAGGCTGGGTCTCCCAAGGTGCTGGGATTACAGGCCTGTGCCACCACACCCAAATGGACACACTTTCAGTGTACTTAAATATACTTAAGAAGAAACTTTAGATCACTGTCATCCTAAGCAGCAAAATCCATGAAAACACAGGTTCGATATGCTAATTATACTTTTAAAAAATTCTCTGAAAATAATATACAACTTTAAAAAGATGTTTACTTGTATGCTACCTAAATCCTGTCCTGCACCACCTAAGTTTGTGTGTTGTTTTTTGTCTGTTTTTTCTTTGCAGAGGAGAGGAGCTTATCCAAATTCAATCACACTCTTCACTTATTCACTCATTCACTCACTCATTCATTCAAAAAATACCTATCGTGGCCAGGCACGGTGGCTCATGCCTGTAATCCTAGCACTCTGGGAGGCTGCGGTGGGTGGATGGCTCAAGGTCAGGAGTTTGAGGTTGCTGTGAGCTAGGCTGACTCCGCGGCACTCTAGCCTGAGCAACAGAGTGAGACTCTGTCTCAAAACATAAATAAATAAATAAATACCTATCCCATCGCTTACCAAGTCTGCAGCCAGACCTAATTCCAGGTTCTCATGTTTTTCATGGGGCAGTTTTTTAAAAATAACTTTGTCCTTTCTAAAATCCTAAAGTAACTTATACTCCATCTTTTTGTGGTAGAATTTAACTTTATCTTTTCTGTGATATAATTTAAATGTTTGCCCTTAAGGAATTAACGCTTTTAACAGAAAAAAAAATTATGGTACAATATTACTGTTCTATTCACAAAATAATTACAGGATTCAGAAAATGCATTATTTCCCAGTGCAATACAGACAATGGGATGCGGTAATGAGAGTTTTAAGTTGTCGAATAGATGCCTTCTTCTTTTAGATCTTCCCTCTGTCCCTGTGATGGAACTATTTGGTGCCTTTTTACTACACAGCTAACACATGTTTCTTGCAGGAATATTAGGAATGCAGATGAACAAAACAGGATGGGAGAATACGTTTGTAGTATTAGGGCCGGGGTTGTAGTTTAAAAGGTGACAAAAGCCTGCCACTCTCACGTAGCCAAATGAGTATTAGTAGCTAACTCAGATTTACACTCCCAGCACACCACACGCGAACAGCCCTGGGCTTGACTCAGTGCTGTGCAGGGACCTCGGGCCTCGCCCCGTTCTCTGCATAACCCCGCCCCCTGCCCTGCCCGGCCCCGCCCCGCCCCACACGCCCCGCCTCTGGCATGGCCACGCCCTTCCGTGCGGCCCCGCCTTTGGCTCCGCCCCTCTGCGTCCTAGTCATTCCCAACTCTCGCGATAGCTTAATCCGGAAGTCTCACGGCTGGGGCTAGTGGTCTGGGCACCCACGTGGGCTGGGCTTCTGGCAGACTTGGTGCTGCCGCCGGCGGGAGCCCAGCTGGGCGGAAGCACCATGGGGAAGCTGCGCCGACGGTACAACGTCAGGGGACGCCAGCAGGCGGGCCCCGGCCCCTCCAAGGGCCCCCCCGAGCCGCCCCCTGTGCGGCTGGAGCTAGAGGGTAAGGCGTCCCGGGACTGGGGTTGGACTTAGGGGAGGGACCACCCGGAGCCTCGTTGCTAGGGCTGGCAGTGAGGGCGGGGGTCCTCCGGCCTGTGCCCTGCCTTCGCAGCTCTGGGGCGGGGGGCCCAGAGAGGTGCCCCCATTCTGGATGATCTAAAGGAGGGGGATTAGTGACAGCCTGGTTTTGACAGTGAATAGGGACAATACTCGGGGTTTCTCCCGCCCTCCTATAGGCCAGGCACTAGTCTAGGCACTGGAGAGAGAGCAGAAAAGGAGGTTTTAAAAATCCCCGCCACCCTGAGTGTACATGCTTAAGGGCGGAGACAGGCAAGAGAAACACGTAAAATGTGCAGAATGCCGTGTGGCTGCGAAGCAGAGGAGGCGCTCGCGGTGGTCGCAGGGTTCCGTAGGGATGCGGGGCGGGCCTCACTGCGTGGGAGTCAGGACCGGAGCGGCCGAGCGAGATGAGAGAGAAAACGGGGCCCAGGGCAAGTCGGACCTCACCGGGCAAGGTGAGGACTGGCGCTTTTCTCTGAGTGAGAGGAGAGCACAGGAGGGTTTACGCAGAGGAGGGGCAGGACCGGGCTTGTTTTTAACAGCATCCCTTGGGCTGCTGTGCTGAGGAAAAGCAGTAGAGGGCAAAGGGAGAATCGGGGTGGTGGGCTGGGAGGTGGAGTGGATGCTTGGACCAGGAGACAGCAGTAGGGGAGGTGAGAAGTGGGTGTGGGTGGATTCGGGGTGTGTTTTGAAGTCAGAGAATGTGCACAACAACAAAAGAGGTGTCCAGCGGGCAGCTTGGAGCTGGGCTTTGGATATGAGTGGCTTGGGACCTGTTAGGTATCCAAGTAGCGGGTAGGCAGGCAGCTGTGGATGTTCAAGAGGGTGAGGTCTTGGTGGCGAGATTAATTCTGGAATCATCTGTGTATAGATGGTATTTACTTCAAGCCAGAAGACTGAGGGAATGAGTCCAGCCCTGGGGAGGGAAGTGAGGAGGATTGTGCCAGGGGGATGGAGTAGCCCATGAGGTGGGAGAGAGCTGGGAGAGTGTGGTTGTCCTGGGACCAGGGAGGACACTCACACTGTCAGCTTCAGGTGCTGTTTCAGGATCAGGGAGGGAGACAAGCACCACTGGGTTTAACAGCAAGAAGGCATCGATCACCTCTACCCGGCCAGTTGTGGAGAAGAATTGGGGGAAGCAGTTGAGTGGGATCAAGGATACAACAGGTGCCTGAAACTACACGTGTTCCAAAATTGAACTCGTCCAGCTACCCTCCACCCCCCAAGTCAGAATGCTCTCCCACACTCCTGTTGGACCTGGAAGACAGGTTGCAGGGCAGAACGTCCGGGTGGGAATCTGAAAGTCTGAATTCTCTCAAGAGTTGTGCAGTCCGGGTGCGGTGGCTCACCCCTGTAATCCTAGTACTCTGGAGGCTGAGGCGGGAGGATCGCTCAAGGTCAGGAGTTCGAGACCAGCCTGAGCAAGAGTGAGACCCCATCTCTACTAAAAATAGAAAGAAATTAATTGGCCAACTAAGAATATATAGAAAAAAATTAGCCGGCCATGGTGGTGCATGCCTGTAGTCCCAGCTACTCGGGAAGCTGAGGCAGAAGGATCGCTTGAGCCCAGGAGTTTGAGGTTGCTGTGAGCTAGGCTGATGCCATGGCACTCTAGCCTGGGCAATAGAGTGAGACTCTGTCTCAAAAAAAAAAGAAGAAGAGTTGTACAGATAGGCTGGGGGTTGAGGCAAATCGCCTAACATCTCTGTATCTCTGTTTTCAAATCTGCAAAATGGGACCAGTAGTACAGGTTGAGCATCTCTAATCCAAAATACAAAATGCTTCAAAATTTTAAACTTTGCCAATGTGACACAGAAAGGAAATGCTCCTAGGAGCAGTTCAGATTTCAGGTTTTTGGATTAGAGGTGCTCAGCTGGTAAGTATAATGCAGATACTCCAAAATTCAAAAAAATCTAAAACACTCTTAGTCCCAAGCATTGTGGATAAGGGATACTCAACCGTAGTGGCCCTACTACCTGCGGTCAGAGTTTTGGAAGTGATGTTTTGGGAAAATATGTTTGTGACTGAAAGGAAAATGCTTTGAAAGGTACAGAAAGCCTGCGGAAGCAGGATGTGTCCACCATTGTAGTGGCAGTGACAGCTCAGGACAGCACGTCAAAGAGAGCCGAAGACACTGGCCAATGCTTGGAACTGGGCCATCTGAGCAGAGGGGCTGAGGTCCCTGACCCAGAGATTTGGGAAAAGTTCTTGTTCACATCACAATAAGACATCTTCATTTATCTCGCCTTTCTCGGGAGCAGAGGGATCTCGAAAGAACATGGCAAAGGTTGCCTTCTTGGACAAACCTTCCCAGCCATTCATCTGATATTGGCATGTGGTCCCTATTTTTATCACATTCCCTTTTTTCTTATAGCACAGTGGTTCTGAAACTTTTTGGTCCATTTACCTTTTTTTTTTTTTTTTAGAGGCAGCATCTTGCTCTGTCACCCAGGCTGCTGGAGTGCCGTAGCGTCAGCCTAGCTCACAGCAACCTCAAACTCCTGGGCTCAGGCGATCCTCCTGCCTCAGCTTCCCGAGTAGCTGGGACTACAGGTGCACGCCACTGTGCCCCGCTAATTTTTCTTATTTTTTTTAGAGATGGGGTCTTGCTGTGTTGCCCAGACTGGCCTCGAGTGATCCTCCCACCTCAGCCTCCCAAAGTGCTGGGATTACAGTTGTGAGCCACTGTGCCCAGCCAGGACCCTTTTACCTTCTTTAAAACTGAGGTCCCCAAAGAGGTTTTGTTAGTGTGGGTTATATGAATCAATATTTACCGTGTTAGAAATCAAAAGCGAGACGTTTTTGGAGCACAGGAATGTGTGTGTGAGCGCGTGCGCCATTCGCCGTCAGAGCAACAACAGCGTCACTCGGTTGGAGCCTGTGGGAAGCACCACCGTGCACCTTTTTTCTTTTTTTGCTTTTAGTTCTATTGAAAACTACTGATGGGAGGATAGCATGCATTGCTTAAAATTATCTCACGAATAAGCATCACTGTGTGTTTGGGGCGAAAGAAAAGAAATCTCATGAAAAAGAAATTTTTAAAAATTGGTACCAATATTATAAAAAAAAGGAATGAAGTTGTCTCATTGTTCTTAATCAAGGTCACAAAACCTCTCCCGCTCTTTGTAACGTGAATAAGACCGTACAAACTGAGCAGTTAATCAAAGAATCGGCTCCTGCCCATGCAGGGTAGCCAGAGAGGGAACCCCAGCATCAGATGCGAGGCGGGAGTAGGTGCCCTCCGAGGTCCTTCCTCCTGAGGACTCTGCGGTGGGTGGAGCTGAAGTGTGAGATGGTCCCTGAATGTTTCTAAAGTGCTCTAGGTTGTATCCTTTCAAGCAATTATGTTTAAAACAGGTACAAACTCAGCACTCTAGTCCCCTGAACTCTCTTAAGAGGACGTCACAGTGTTACTATGGAAAGAGAGTTGATCTCGCAGACCCCTCGCTCCTGCACAGAGGGTGACGCTAACGGGCGTCCATGCTCTCTGGCTCCCGGGGCCGTGGGTGAGGCACGTGTGTCTTTCTAGACAAGGGCACGTTGAAAGGAGTCGACGCAAGCAACGCTCTCATTCTGCCGGGGAAGAAGAAAAAGAAGACCAAGGCCCCTCCGCTGTCGAAGAAGGAGAAGAAGCCTCTGACCAAAAAAGAGAGGAAAGCGCTGCAGAAGATCGTGGAGCAGAAGGAGAAGAAGAGCCAGGTACCGCCCGCCCCGACAGGGTCCGCGCACGGCCCTCCAGAGCGGGGCGTCTCTCTTCCTCCCGGCACGGTCTCTGCAGCAGGACTATCCGATAGAACTTTCTGGCATGGGGGGAGTGTTCTGTGTCTGCACGGTCCTATGCAGTAGCCACCTAGCTGCGTGTGACTGTGGAGTCCTTGAAATGTGGCTCCTGTGGCTGAGGAACTGAATTTTTGTGCTCACCTCTTTTTCTAACCGTTCGTGTTACTTGCTTTTTTACTTTATTCTAGAGAATTTCAATTTTTTTTCTTTTAATTCTGCTTAAGGAAAAAGGTCTGTCATGGGAAATTCAGACATCTACAAAAGTAGAGAGAATAGTATAATGAACTCCTGTGTCCCCGTCCACCAGCTCCAACAGGGATCAGCCCCTGGTCAGTCTGGGGCTGTCTCAGCTGCTGGTCACATGCCCACCCCTGAGTCATTTCAAAGCAAATCCCAGGTGGTGTAAATCTGCACCAGTTTCCCGGTCTCTGCCTCCATCCTCACACGGCCTTTCCTCTCCGTGTCTGTTGTCCGGACACTTTGTCATTGGATTTAGGGCCCACTCAGATACTCAGGATGGTCTCTTCCTGACATCCTGTAACTTAGTTACATCTGCAGAAACCTTTTTTCCAAATGAGGTCACGTTCACAAGTTCCAGGACATGGACATACCTTTGGGGTGGTGGGGGACCGTTCAACCTGCTATGCATAGTGTTTCATCCGTAAATATTTCAATTCCTATCTCTAAAAATAGGGACCTTTTTAAATAACCACAGTGCCATCAGCACACCTAATTTTTTGTTAATATCAAGTATCCGGTAAATGGTCAAGTTCCCGATTGTTTCATAGGTGCGCCCCACCCATTTGTTTGGTTTTCCTTTTTTCTCTTCTAATTTATTTGTTAAAGAAACTAGATACAGTGTCAGGTGCCTTAAAAAAAAAGAAACTGAATTGTTTGTCATGTAGAGTTTCCTACCATCTGGATTTTTTTCGTTTATTTATTTTATATTTTATGTAGATCAGCTCATAATGTGGTGGATTTTTTTTAAATTTTATTTTAAACATGCTGCTCTGCCTTCTGAATTTCCTGTGCATTAGTATTTGTATCCAGAGCAGTGATTCTGAACTAGAACAGTTTCGTCTCCCGCTTCCCCACCTCCCAGGGGACAATTAGCAATGTCTTGAGACATTTTGGGTTCTGACAACCTGGGGGTGCTACTGGCGGGTAGTTGGGTGGCGGCCTGGGGTACGCTAAACAGCTCACAATGCACAGAACAACAAAAAATTGCTCGGCCCAAATTGTCAGTGGTGCTGAGATTGAGGAACCATGATCGGGAGGCTTCGTCAGATTCAGGTTTGACAAGGCACACGTGTGCTGTGTATGTCCATCAGGAAGGAAGCCCACGGGTCTCTCCTTAGCAGTCACTGATGTGCGGTCCTTGATAATCCTTAATAGCACTGCTGTGCTATTAACAGAGGGAAGACTCATTCTTCTGTGAATGTATGCTTTTTAAATCCTGTTTAGCGTTTTTTCCCCACTGTCCTGTACCTTGCTTTTTGTTAAAATTGTGGAACATACATATGGAAGTATATGAGCTGGGCAGAGTGGCTCACACCTGTAATCCCAGCACTTTAGGAGGCTGAGGTGGGAGGATCACTCAAGGCCAAGAGTTCAAGACCAGCCTGGGCAACATAGCAAGACCCTGTCTCCACAAAAAAATTTTTAAAAAGTTAGCCAGGCATGGTGACATATACCTGTAGTCCCAGCTACTTGGGAGGCTCAGGCAGGAGGATCACTTGAGCCCTGGAGGTTGAGGCTACAGTGAGCTATGATGACACCACTGTACTCCAGCCTGGGCAACAGAGTGAGAACTCGTCTCTAAAGAAAAGGAAAAAAAAACAAAGTATATGTATAAGTTCATGAACAATGAAGGAAAAGCTCATGAAACCTTCACCAAGGTGACTGAGGCTGTGTTACTCACGGGGGCTTGGGGATCCGTTCACATCAGCACGCATGGAGCTGCCCCCTCACTTGTCACAGCTGGGGCGCATTGCTCGGTTCGACTGGCCCTGCTTCGTCTGTTCAGTCTCCCGTGGGTGGACATCTGGGTGGCTCATGGCCTTCTCTCATGACACCGAGTGCTGCAAAGCGAGCCTGGCTTGTACAGCCCTAGACTGCACTTAAAAAGACTCCGGCTGTTGGCGACGCTGAGATTTTATACATAGTGTCACTTCCCCTCTGAGAAGAGGGTCCTGATGCCAATGGTGTAATACCCTTGTGTCCTTTCCAGCGAGCAGAGTTGCTACGGAAACTGAGTGAAGTCCAGGTTTCGGACGCCGAGCTGAGACTCTTCTATACCACGTCCAAGCTGGGCACCGGGGACCGCATGTACCACACCAAAGAGTGAGTCGGCCAGCCCCTCTCTGCCGCCAGGGCCCCAGGCAGGGCTCACCTGTTTGGAGTCGTCTGGGGGTGCGGTGTTGGGGGAAATAGATTTGTGGTGGCTTGAGCAGCTGATAATCGACTGTCCGTGCTAGTTGGTAAATGTCTCTGGTTGGTAAAGGCCTCACGTGTCTTGCCCTGGTGGTGCTGGTGTTCCCTGCGGTTTGGGGTCCCGTGTCGTAGGTTCTTCCAGCTTCTGTCCAGAAGATTAGGCCAGAAATTGCCATTAGGTGATCAAGAGCTGGATTTGCCCCATTGCACTGGTGGGCTTTGTTTGGTTTGTGCAGTGTTACTAAGGCGGTAGGACTGTTTGCCAGTGTGTTATTAAAAGCTCCCAGGCTGCTGTAGCAAATCACCACAAATGTAGGGCTTTAAAACAACAGGAACGTATTCTGTCACAGTCTGGAGGCCAGAAGCCCACCATCGAGGTGTGAGCACAGGTGGCTCTGTCTGGACGCTGCCGGGGAGAATCGTCCCGGCCTCGTCCTCGCTCGCGGTGGTTGCCGGCAGCCCCTGGCGTTCCTTGGCTTGCCATCACACCCTCCAGTCTCTGCTCCCCTCGTCACATGGCGTCCTGCCAGCGTGTGTCTGTGTCCTCACGCGACATTCTCCCAGATGCGGGTCTAGGCCCTGAGTCTGAGTCTCTGTCTTATGAGAAAACAAGTCATTGGTGGGAGTAGGTGTGACTAGGCCCACCCTGATCCAGTATGACCTCATCTTAATTACATCTGCAAAGGCCCTTATTCCAAATTAGGCCTCGTTTTGAGGTTCTGTGTAGATGTGAATTTGGGGGATACATTATTTAACCCAGTATGGCCAACATTCAGGCAGTAGGAGATTTCACATTAAAATCGAGGTTCCCACCTGCTCTTGACCAGTGGGACAATCAGCCACACCAAGCTGGTGTTTCTCCTGGGCAGCTGACCCTTCCAAGAGCCTGTGTGCCTCCCCCGGTCCTGCCACGTTCCGCAGCCTCACTCAGCCCGCTCTGTCCAGTTAGGGCGGGCCTGTCCCTACGAGCCCAGTTGTTTATTTCATGCCTGTTTACGGAGAGCAAACTGTCCCAGGAGCTCCTCTAGGCCCTGCAGAGGGGACAGTGCATAAAAACAAAGTCCTTCCCCTTAAGGAGTTTGTAGTCTGGTGGAGGGAAGGTGGGACGTGCTCAGCAGAAAACACAGCGGGGAGGTGGGTGGGCAGAGAAGGGCTCTGTGGTCAGGGACAGTCTTCCTGCTCGGTGACGCTGGAGCAGAGGCTTGAGTCAAGAGTGAAGCTGGGGAGAGTGATCTGCAGGAAGGGTGTTTCAGGGAGTAGGAACAGAAGTGCAAAGGCCCTGAGGCAGAAAGGGGCACAGCCTTAGCTTCCTGACCTCCAGTGAGTGTTTGGCAGCTCTGGCCAGCCTCTGATGTCCGGGGCTTCCGTGCCTGAAATCTCCACTCTCCCTGCAGGAGGCCTGAGGAGCTCCCAGCCCAGGGCCCAGAAAGGTTCAGCAGCCTTAGCGGGGCCCGCCGGAAGCGTCGGCGCTTGCCTTCAGCAGAGGAGTCCGAATCCCCAGAGGAGTCTGAGCCAGAGGACGCCCCGGCCGTGGAGCAGGCAGAGGCTGGCGCGGGGACGGCAGCAGCGCACCTGCCACCAGCTCCCCCCCAGGCCGGGCACCAGAGCACAGCGCCCGGCACTGAGCCCCCGCCGGCCGGAACTCCCGCTCCCCCGGCAGCCGCCTCCGCCCCGCCCAGGCCCCCGGTTAAGCCCGCCGTGTTCGTCCCCGTGAACCGCTCGCCAGAAATGCAGGTTAGCGGCCCCGTGTTTGTCATTGCGAACGTAGGTTGGCATGCCGAAGGGCTGGGCACCGAGAGAGGGCTTCCTGGTGGGGCAGGTTGTGTCCTCTGCGCCGGCCTCGTGGGGCCGTTGTAGAGACCGAGGGGCTCTGACCCGCGATGCAGGTGAGGCTGGGCCGGCAGCAGGCCCCGCACACAGTTGGGTGATTGAGGTCGGCGTCCACTGCCATGTCACTGTCCTCCTCTGACCTCGGGTCCCAGCCCAGGTAGCCACTGATCCGGGTGACGGTTTGGGCCGTGGGATCAATTGAGCCAAAATCAGGTGCTGTCTCTGCCACTCCCTAGCTCACTTCCTGGGCCCCGTTTTCTTCTTCTGTAACATGGGGGTACTCCATCTGCTTAAGGTGCTCCCCCTCTCTGTGCCTCAGTTTCCTCACCTGGTAGAAGGAGGGTTGTCATGACAGTAAAAGGATCCAGGGTATAGAAAGCCCGTGGCACACGATAGGGACTCTGGAACCTTAGAGGCCTGGTCAGCTGTCTTGTTGCAGTGGGTGTGAGGCTTTGGTGACATCTTGGGCACCAAGAGGTCGCATAGCCCAGGGTCTGGCCCAGCACAGGTGGTGGCTATTGCCTCTGTCCGTCCATTGGCACATTTCCAGTGAGCATGTGCTGTGGGCCAGACCCTGGGCGGGGCCCAGGCAACAGAATGGTCTGCGCCCTCTGTGGCTTTCAGTACAGTGGGAGAGGGCTGACGTCGACCACACAGTGTCATAAATAGGGACAAGAGGCCGGGCGCAGTGGCACACGCCTGTAATCCCAGCACTTTGGGAGGCCGAGGTTGGAGGATTGCTTGAGGCCAAGAGTTCAAGACCAGCCTGAGCAGCATAGTGAGACCCCTGTCTCTGCAAAAAAAATTTTTGAAAGACAGAAGTAAGGACGACAGCCAGGGAGGAGAAGATCAGATCCAGTGAGGGGGTAGCCTGTCAGGGACAGTGTCTGGGGCAAGAGCTGAAGGACCAGCACGAGTTGAGGAGCCCGTGGGACCATCCCATGCTGAGAACTGCGTGAGCAAAGGCCCTGGGGCAGGAGGGCCGCTGGGTCCCTAGAGCGCCTGTTCCAACCAAGTCAGAGTGGATTGTGGAAACAGGTGCGATCTGACCAGCTCCTCTTTTAAAAATGAAACAAGAGAGAATGGAAAATGCCAGCACTATTTATAATGAAGTTGTAATTCCAGTTATATGTGGCTTATATAAAACATCTTACTCGGGATAAGCTGATTGCTCTACCAGGTGACCCGACATGCCCTTCACACCGCAAAGGTTTATGTCTAAGTGCTGGCATGGCCTGACGCCACCTGGTGGCGGAAGGTGGTGTGGGCCTCTGCTCCACAGGGTCATTCTGGGGCTCAGCCTCCCCCTCCTCCTCCTGTCCCTGCCATCCCTTGGGACTCCAGCCTTTGCTTTTCTCTGTGGTTTTCCCTATCCGTAGTCCAGAGCCATGCATTTTGTAGGTTTGCCTGTTCGTATAAGTGGCATCGCGTCAGTTACGTTTTTTCCCAAATTGCTTTTTTGTTACTCAACGTTGTGTCCCGGGGCTCATCCCCGCTGATGCAGGTAGCCGAGCTGCGCTCGTTGTCCCGCCCCACCCAGCCGCACATTCCAGTGCGTGCTTGTACCGCAGGGTGAGCGTTCCAGTGCGGGGCACACAGGTTGTTTTAGGACTGTTGTTGTTATCTCCACTGCTATTTTAAATGTTCTTGTTCTCCTCCTGTGAACACTTGAGCAGAAGTTTCTCGTGGGCACTGTTTGCAAACTGGAGGTCCCAGCCATCTCTGGGTCATAAAATGACCAGGATTTTTCTTTTTGAACAAATGGGATGGACTAAAATAGAAATAGAACAAAATAAAAAATACTAGCTTGTTGGCATGCTTTACACATAAGGGCGTTTCACGGAACTTTTCCTTCTGTGCATAGTACATATGCATGTGTGAGCGCGCACTGTCCTGATATAAAATGTGTTGCTTTCCGTGGGTCATCGGAACAAAACACATGAAAGCCACTGCTCTAGAGGACATATGTAGGAGAGGAATTACTGAGTCACACATGCCTGACTTTGATAAAATTAGCACCAGATTATTATTTATTTATTTATTTATTTTGAGACAGTCTCACTCTGTTGCCTGGGCTAGAGTGAGTGCCATGGCGTCAGCCTAACTCATAGCAACCTCAACCTCCTGGGCTTAAGCAATCCTCCTGCCTCAGCCTCCCGAGTAGCTGGGACTACAGACATGTGCCACCATGCCCAGCTAATTTTTGCTATGTATTTTTGGTTGGCCAATTAATTTCTTTCTATTTTTAGTAGAGATGGGGTCTCACTCTTGCTCAGACTGGTCTCGAACTCCTGACCTTTAGCGATCCTCCCACCTCGGCCTCCCAGAGTGCTAGGATTACAGGTGTGAGTCACCGCGCCTGGCTAGCACCAGGTTATTTACCAAGGTAGTTGTGCTATTGAGTGAGACTCACCCCAGCAGTAGCTGAGAACGATCTGAAGGACATGGTCCCCTTCTCTGTCTCCCGTGGGCCATGACTCTTTTTTGTCCCTGTCCCCAGCTGCCAAGGGTCCCGTTCTCCAGCAGGCACATCTGTTCACCCTCAGGTGCCAGCTGCCACCCTTATGGAGACCATGTCACCCTATGTAGCCTTGCTGTGTCCGCCCGGAGTCCCCTGCCTCCGCTGCTGTCCTGTGGCACACATGCCCCAGTGCCCTGGGCACTGACGTCCTCTCTCCTGCCAGGAGGAACGGCTGAAGCTCCCGATTCTCTCCGAAGAGCAAGTGATCATGGAGGCTGTGGCCGAGCACCCCATCGTCATCGTGTGTGGCGAGACCGGCAGCGGGAAGACCACGCAGGTGCCCCAGTTTCTCTACGAGGCGGGCTACGGCAGGTAGGGGCTGCACACAGGGCTCTCTGCGGGTCCCTTGGTGATAGCCAAGATGTCCCCAAAAGTCATTAAGAGCCTGGGCTCCCAGGGACCTGGTCCAATGTGCAACGTGTGACTTTGGACAGGCTGCTTGACCTCCCTTGGCCTCAGTGTCTTCATCTGTGAGATGGGGATACCGTTAGCACCTTCTTCACAGGGGAATGCAGATTGATGAGCGGGTTTGCACAAAGCTTGCAGACCAGTCCATGGCACGGAGGATGACGTGTTTGCTGTTGTCACTGTGTAGCCTCCTCTCGGCACTTTTGACCTGAGTGTGTCGGAGTCGTGCTCACAGCTGCGATTTGCTGCAGGGAAGGGACACAGGCGCAATCCACAGAGGGAAACGGCACGTGGGGTGGCCCAGAGGAGGGGGACCAAGCTCAAGTTTCTGGAATCCTCTTCCAGTGGATTCGCAAGGGATACTCTTGATTCCCCTGGGGACTAGTTGTCACAACTTGTGTCGATACCGTGCCCCGGGGAGCCTGTCAGAGGTGTCACACGTGTTTCCCAGCAGGGTATCAAGAGCTGCCTCTTCCCTGTCACACCTGCCCTGTGACTGTCGACACATGGGCTGTGCCCTTTGCTGCTTAGCACCGTCCCCTTCCCGAGCCCCGCGGCCCCTGGGCAAGGGCTGCGTCAGCACGGCAGACGGTGCCGTAAGGCCGCAGGGATGGGCAGGTGGGGCTGAGCACGGCTGACCGTCGTGTTCCTCCTCCCCCAGCGACAACAGCATCATCGGCGTCACGGAGCCCCGCCGAGTGGCCGCCATCGCCATGTCCCAGCGAGTGGCCAAGGAGATGAATCTGTCGCCGCGGTGAGGGCTCTGCTTCCTGGGGGAGGGGTCGTGGGGTGGTCCTGTGGCCTTGCCCAGGTGTCTGCCGCCCAGGAGGGAGTGAGCAGCAGCCATGTCCAGGGGGCAGGGTGAGAGCGTCACCTCTGCGTCTGAGCACAGTGGGGCCCGCCCAAGCAGGGGGCTCTGGGGCAGGGGTGAGGCCAGCCGGGGCCTCGGCTGACACCATGCGCTGTGCACAGAGGAGGGAGCGGCCATGCGGGGCCTGGAGGTCAGAGCAGGGAGGACGCAGGCAGTCGGGCAGCAAGCGCTGAGCGTGGCCGGGTTACAGGAACTTCAAGGTGTCAATGCACAGCCTCTCCTGGCAATGAACCCGCAGGACTCGCCTTGGAAAGCGATTTGCTCAGGCCAGTGTAGCGTTCGTGTTGGAATGGCTTGGCCTGGGGGCCACGGGTTTATGATGCAGATGCCTGGGCCTCGGTCCAGACTCTTGAATGCGGGTTCAAAGAAGTAACACGTCCAATGTGGTCTAAAATCGCGAAGGCACAAAAGAGCACAGAGTGGGAGTCGTGTCTGATGCTGACTGGGCGGCGCCTCTGTGTGCCAGGCCCGCGCGGGGCTCCCGGGACACGATGGTGGACCAGACGGAGCCGCCTGCCCCCGTGGGGCCAGCGAGCACATGGGGGACACCCGCACCGTGGGGGGGGGCAAGGTGTTGGGGAGGACGCCACAGCAGGGACAGGCCAGTGGGGAGCCCCTTCCCACCCAGCCCCCACCTCCCGCCTGGGGCAGCCATCACTGCCCTGTTCTGTGCGTCCTTCTGGACGATTCTGTGCACAGGTGGCAGCTGCATGTCTCTCGTCTGCCTTTTACGTCAACGGCCGCACACTGGGTACACCGGTCTGTATCTTGCCTGTTTCATTTAGTGTCTTGGAAGTAGCAATGCACAAAAAGCTGCTTCGTCCTCCTTTAACTTTTTATTATAAACATTTCTGGCACGTGCATAGGCAGAAAGAATAGCACAGCGAGCTCCAGGCGCAGTCATTGTCGGCTGACGACCAGCCTGTTGCGTCTGCGCCCTCCCACCCCCGGTTGTTCAGGAGCAAGTGTCAGGTGTCTTGTTAATCCTCAGTGTTCCTCTGTGCAGGTCTGAAGCATCAGGGATGTTTTCTATAAAGAAAAGAACCCTTTAAAACGCAGCGGCAGTGCCCCTGCCGCCGGTGTTCAGTTTCCGCGGTGTGTCCCAGCAAGCTTTTGTACAGTCGTGTTTAAACAGGGCTCCAGTAAAGGTCTGAGACTCGCCCGCCTGAGCCTCAGTCTGTCCTCACAGGGTCGTCTCCTACCAGATCCGGTACGAAGGAAATGTGACCGAAGACACCAGAATCAAGTTCATGACGGATGGAGTGTTGCTTAAAGAAATCCAGAAGGTCGGTTGCTGATCTTGTCTCAGTAAGCAAGGCCAGTGAGCATGGGGTAGGGCAGTAGAGTGTCACCCGAGGTGTGAGCAGCCAGTGTGACTTTGGGTGAGTTACTTAACTTCTCTGAGCTCAGTTTCTATCAAGGCACACTGGTGTCTTCATTGTATCATAGGCTCATCTTCATGCAGAAGTCGTACAATACGTGAGAGCAGCTTTGTACAATGCCTGGTACCTAGCAGGTGCTCATTAAATGTGAACTTGTGTTTGTTACTGTGATTGGGGTCACCGAGTTTGTGCATTCCCCAAATGTGTCATGAGCACCTACAATATGCTGGCACCGCCCTGTGTGTTAGAGACTGATAGGTGGACCCAGACGCGGTCCTCTCTCAGGAATGTCCTGGTCCACTTGTGTGCTGTGAGGGGCAGCGTCAGATCTTGTGTTGAGAGCCCGGCCTCATGCCAAGGAACCCAGACGTAGCCACTGGGCCTTGCCCTTGAGCAGTGGTGTGTTTTATAGTCCCCAGCCCTGGACGCTGTGTCCCAAGGAGGTTTGGTTTGTAAGTCAGGACACCCAGCTCTGCCTCCCTCGCCAACCCTCGCAGGCCTCGGGGAGCCTCCCAGGGCATCAGAACATTCTGGGAACTCAGCTGTTCGGTCAAGTGGGGTGGCGTGCGCGTCCAGGAGGCGTGAGGGGCCCGCACGGAGAACCACTGTCTGGTGATGGCAGCTCTGCGCCAGGCTGGCTGTGTGACGTGCCCCAGGCAGGGCCAGTCTCCAGCAGGGACAGAGGTGACTCCAGCCTTCTCGGCTTTGAGGCCACTGGGGCACCTGGGGTGGCTGCAGATATGGTTCTGTCTGGGCAGCCCCTTTCCATGTGGCACGTGCCATGGCCCCACCCACGTCTGGTGTCCCTGCCCGCCCTCCTGCCCTCGGGTACCCGTGCCTGGCGGCTCGGCTCTGACAAAGAGTATCTGCCCTTTCTCTAGCGCTTCCTCTCCCAGGCCCCGTGCCGTTTACTTTGCAAGTATTAACTGTCATCACAGCCTTGCTGTGACCCCTGACGTAGGTCCTGTTGTGGTCCCCACTGTATAGATGAGGAAACTGAGGCATGGGACGATGTGTACCTTGCCCCAGGAACAGAGCCAGGATTCCCCAACAGCCGAGTGCTCAGGGTCCCTGCCCGCTATCGAGGGGCCCCTGGAGTGGGAGTTTGGGGACATGAGGAGACGGTGGGGCTCAGGCCCGGGAGGTGGTTCTCACCCACTCACCGCCCACCCCAGGATTTCCTGCTGCTGCGGTACAAGGTGGTGATCATCGACGAGGCCCACGAGAGGAGCGTGTACACCGACATCCTCATCGGCCTCCTGTCCCGCATCGTGTCCCTCCGGGCAAAGGTAGCACAGGCGGCCGGAGACGCCAGGGGGGCCCCGAGGCCCCAACGGGAGCTTGGGTGCCCTTGGCCCAGGCCCACCTGCATCCTCAGCTGCTGCTGTGAGAGGGATCCCTGAGGATAGGGTCCCCTGGGCCAGGGCTGTGCATGAGACTGTCCCTTTTGCACACCAGAGGTGCTCTGGCCAAGCCTCAGCTTTGGGGTGTGGGGTTCGCTAGCAGCAAGAGGCAGCGAGGGCTTGGGGGGCAGAGCCCAGCAAGAAGCCCCTCGGCACGCGGAACCAGGAAACCCCACCCACACCCAGGAAATCAGGCAGCTCCTCCCTGGACCCCAGGGACAGACAGACTCGATGGAGTTGGGGGCCTTTGGGTTGGGGGCCCCGTCTCCACCGTCCAGCCTCACGTTCCACCATCAGAGCCCGACTTTGGGGGGCTCGAAAGGCCCCTTGAAAAAGCGGCTGCCCTGGGAGGGCAGATACTGCTGGGCGCTCACTTTCCAAGGGGTCTCGGCAGCCAGACAGAGAGCCAAGGGCGGGGCCTGGAGGGAAGCAGAACCCCCACCCCCGACCCGGGCCCAGACGCACCTGTGCCCCTGCCCTGTGGCCATGGTCACTGTGGCTGTCTCCACAGAGGCACCTGCCGCTGAAGCTGCTCATCATGTCGGCCACGCTGCGGGTGGAGGACTTCACCCAGAACCAGCGGCTCTTCGCCAAGCCGCCGCCCGTCATCAAGGTAACGCCGGGGCCGCGTCCCAGGGCCCTCTGTGAGCCTCGACAGCACAAGGGCGCCCAGGTGTCAAGGGGGCTCCTGGGAGAGCTCGCCTTTTCTCGTGGGGATTGACAACCTTGACTTGGAAAGATCTGGAAAGGGGAGGGACGGACGACCTGGGCCCAGCTCGGCCCCCGCCCCCAGCGCCTCCTTGCGCGTCCTGTAGGTGGAGTCCAGGCAGTTCCCAGTGACGGTGCATTTTAACAAGAGGACGCCGCTGGACGACTACAGCGGCGAGTGCTTCCGGAAGGTCTGCAAGATCCACCGGATGTTGCCTGCGGGTGAGGCCCTGGCTGGGGAAGGGCAGAGGGGTCTGTCCTGCTCTAAACCCACACGGTGACGGCTGTGCGGGCAGGGGGCGCCCAGACTCTTGGCCTGTCTCCCAGTGGCTCAGAATAGCCCCTTGTCTTCGCTGTGCCTCGGTTTGCTCACTGGTTCCAGAGTGTTCACAGCACCTGCCCTGCCCTGTTCTGCCCACAACGCTGAGGCTTCCGTGATTAACTGGAGGACGGAGTTCCCCTTCTGTCACAGGGCCCAGGCTTAGTGAGGTGAACAGGTGCATCCACCTGAGGTCCCCACGTCCCATAGCACTGGCTCAGTTACTCGCCTGCTGTTATTTAAATTGACTCAGTCTTCTCCAGGCTAGAAAGGTGGAGGGCGTTAGAGATGCCCCGCTCAGCCTGGCTTCGCCCCGTGGGGAGGCTGAGATTTGCGGCTCCACCGTGCTCTGGCCTTGCTCTGCTTACGGCATCTGGGTATCCCTCCCGGGCCTCGTGGCCACTCTGGGAGACTCTGGGCCAGCGGGAGCAGGGTGGGAGCTGGGGCAGCAAGGCTCCCATGGCCTCGTGTCTCAGGGCGGGGCAGTGCTTCTGTGTACGTGCAGGTGTCTGCTTGGGTGCCTGTTCTCAGTGCTTTTGGGGGTGGTCATGCCAGGTCACGGGGTCACTGAGTGTCCCCTCCTCACAGCACCATCAGTTTAGGACTCGCTGCCTCTCACTTGTCCGTGTCTGCACCATCCTGGCCTCAGAGCAGGGCTTGGCAGGTGCTCGTTGCTGAGGAATGCTCGCCAAGTGACTGGCGGATAACCGCGGGGCCCGGGTTTTCCCGCAGGCGGCATCCTGGTGTTCCTGACGGGGCAGGCGGAGGTGCACGCGCTGTGCCGCAGGCTCCGGAAGGCCTTCCCGCCCGCCAGGGCCCGGCCACAAGGTAACCGGCTCACAGACACCCCTGGGCAGCCGGGCTTGGCCCCGCGCCTCTGGCTGGGGTGACAGGTTCCGCTTCCGAGTCTCCCGCTGGCAGAGTTGGCACCTTTGCCTGCCCGCACCTCCCACCCTGGAGTCGGTGGCAGCAAAGAGCAGGGCGCTGGCAGCCGGCGCCGGCCACAGGGTGTTTCTCCCCAATCTCTTCACCTCTCCCAGAAAAGCAAGATCAGGAGGACTCGGTAGAAGAAACGCGGAAGTTCAAGAAGTCGCGGGCGAGGGCAAAGAAGGCAAGGGCTGAGGTACGCGGGGAATCACGGGGGCGGCTCGGGCTGTCCAGTTGCACCATCCAGGACAGTGGCCGCTAGCCCACGCAGCTGCTTGGGTTTCATTGTAATTGGAATGAAATTAAAGTAGAAATCTAGGCCGGGTGCAGTGGCTCATGCCTGTCATCCCAGCACTCTAAGAGGACGGGGCAGGAGGATCACTTGAGTCCAGGAGTTTGAGGCTACAGTGAGCTTTGATGACGCCACGGCACTCCAGCCCACGTGACAGAGCAAAGCTCTGTCTTCAAAAAAAGTAAAATTAAAATAAAGATTCAGTTCCTCAGTTGCTCCAGACCCAGCGGGGCTGCCGGTGGCCGTGCTGGACAGCACAAGTCCGATGCACTCCCCCGCAGAAGGGAGTGCTCAGGCTGGCGCAGCTCTGGCAGCTGCAGGGTGGGTGATGATTTGAAACATATTCAGAGGAAGCTTCCGGAAGACTGGGCCCTGAGTACCTGCGCAGGGGCTGCAAGGACCCCCCGGGAGGGCCGGCAGACCCTGTGGTACTTGCTGAAGAAGGGGGAGGGTCTGTTTCCCGGGGGTGGGCACAGGCTGGGCTGGGCGAGGCTGCCCGGGGCATCTGTGTTGGAGACGCAGACCAGGAGGTGCTCTCCGAGCCCCCCGTCATAGTGACAGTGGTGCTGGGCATGTCATGGGTGCTTTCCTTGTGTTGGCTGAGCTGAGTCCTGTGACCGCCCCCAGTTTGTAGGTGAGGAAACTGAGGCAGAAAGAGGTCGAGCGACTGCCCAAGGGCACGTGGCCCGTGGGCGGCAGAGCAGGGCTTCTGCACAGCTGAGTTTGTTTCCTACACGTTGTGACGCGTCCTTACTCCTGGGTCCCCTGAGGGCGTGGTGTCGGTGTCTTGTTGGCCGTAGGCGTTGCCCCAGATCAACCTGGACCATTACTCGGTGTTGCCGGCGGGCGAAGGCGATGAGGACAGGGAGGCGGAAATGGATGATGAAGAGGGCGCCGTGGGCTCCGACCTCGATCTGGACCTGGGGGACGACGGGGTGGACGGAGGTGTGGCCCTGGCAGAGCATCCCATCCTCACTCCCACCACGCAACAGGCCCTGGGGAGAGAGCGTAGGAGAAACAAACGTTCTGCCCTGAAGGCTGTGCCAAGGGCTCCTCTGTCCCTCGCTGGGATGTGAGCCCCGGAGAGCTGGCCTGCTGCAGCTTTGCGCAGCAGTACTTCCTGAGCTCCCAGGTGGTCTGGCGCAGACACTTGCTGTGCTGAGTGTGATGGTGGTGCCACCCCCAGGCTCACCTTTGCCAGGTGGATGCGGGCCTGGGGGCCTGGCAGCTGCCAAGTTCCAGGGAGTGCTTGCTGGGCCCCGAGTGCACAGGTGGGCCCAGTGCCCTGCTGTGTGCACCGCCAGGGTGCCCTGTGCAGGCTCGGCCTCCCCCAGCTACAGTGCTGCCAGGTCACGTGGGGCGGGACCAGGCCCGGGGACCCATGACCAAACTCTCCGGGGGAGAAGACTGTAGCGTAGCAGGGGTTCGGATCTGGATCAGGGCAGTGGAGACAGGACAGCCTCCAGGAGCCTCTCAACAGGCCCCCAGGCCTGGCCCACCGGCTGGCCACCCAAGGGTGGCACCCCGACAGTGGGCTGGTTATGGGGCGTCTGTGGCAGAACAGGGTTCTGGGCAGCAGAGGCTCCTGCCCGTGGACATGAGTCCGAGCTGGAGGTGCCAGTGGCTCCTGCTTTCCTTCCAGGTGAGCAGCCAGACGCCTCCCTCCCCCTGCATGTGCTCCCGCTCTACTCCCTGCTGGCCCCCGAGAAGCAGGCGCAGGTAACCGTGCTGGGCCCAGGGCGGGCACCTGGCTGGGGCTCCCACGTTAGCTCTCGGGACACCTCCTAGGGACGTGGTAATGGGCCTGGCCAAGCCCTGAGTCATCTTCTCCACCCAGTTCCTCCAGCACCCCCGGGTTTTGGGGGTCTTCTTAAAGAACAGAAACTCTCCTAGTGCGTCTGCCCAGGAGCACCGTGGCTGGGGCAGGGGACGGCTTGACCTCGCCACCTCCCGGACATCCCCTACCTCACCTGGCCAGCTGTGCCCCACCCCCGTGCCTCCATCCCAGAATTTCTGTTCTGATTCTGGGGTGTTCTTGCCACCCCCCCCAATCCTAGGTCTTTAAGCCTCCCCCAGAGGGGACGCGGCTGTGTGTCGTGGCCACCAACGTGGCCGAGACGTCCCTGACCATCCCCGGAATCAAGTACGTGGTGGACTGCGGGAAGGTCAAGAAGCGCTACTACGACCGCGTCACCGGCGTGTCCTCCTTCCGCATCACCTGGGTGTCCCAGGCGTCGGCCGACCAGCGGGCAGGCCGGGCAGGCCGGACAGAGCCTGGCCACTGCTACAGGTGAGTTCCCCGGGGCAGGTTGCTGTCTCCTCCACCGACTGTGGTCCCGGGTCCCTTGCTGGCTCTCAGATGCTCGTGCCTCTTTTTTTATTCTGCTACTGAAGTCGGTCGTTGTCTTTTTGGCTGCTGTTTTCTTATTTTGGTAACAGCTTAATTGAAATATACATCACAGACCCTAAAATTGAGAGTTTTAAAGTGTACAGTTCTGTGGGCTTGTGTAGGGTTGTGTGTACCCGGTCCACTGCCTGTCGCTACGGCTGTGCCTGTGCTGAACGTTTCGTGCAAATGGAGAGAGTCCTTCCCCATATGGCCTGTCCTGTCCACTTCCTGTCACTCAGCACAAGTTCACCACGGCGTAGCGTGTGTCAGCCCTTTGTCCATCCTTGCGGCTGAGCATCATCCCGCCGTGTTGTGTGTGTCCACGCCTGGGTTGGTGGGCATGTGGGTGGTGTCGGTTGTTTGCTGCTGTGCCCGGCGCTGCCCTGCACATTCCCGTACAAGGATTTGCTTGATTTTCCATTTGCGTTTTTCATAGGTGTGTGCCTAGGAGGGGAGTCGCTGAGTCATACAGTAACTCTAGGTTTGGCTGGGCGCGGTGGCTCATGCCTGTAATCCCAGAACTCTGGGAGGCCGAGGCGGGCGGATCGCTCAAGGTCAGGAGTTCGAAACCAGCCTGAGCAAGAGCGAGACCCCGTCTCTACTAATAATAGAAAGAAATTAATTGGCCAACTAAAAATATATAGAAAAAATTAGCCGGACATGGTGGCGTGTGCCTGTAGTCCCAGCTACTCGGGAGGCTGAGGCTGGAGGATCGCTTGAGCCCAGGAGTTTGAGGTTGCTGTGAGCTAGGCTGATGCCGCGGCCTAGCTGGGGCAACAAAGTGAGACTCTGTCTCAAAAAATAAAGTAAAACATAAAACAACTATAGGTTTAACTTGTTGGGGAATTGTCAAACTGTTTCCCACAGCAGCTACACCATTTAACACTCTCACCAGCGATGAATGAGGGTTCGATTTCTCTGCGTCCCTGGCAACACTTGCTGTTCTCAGTGTTCTTGGGAGTAGCCATCTAGGGAGCGTGCAGGGGTATCACGTTGTGCTTTGGTTCACATTTCCCTGTGGCCAGTGATGTTGTGCTTATTGGCCACTTCTGTATCTTCATGGAGAGCTGTCTGTTCAGATCTTTTGCCCATGTTTTAATCAGTTTATTTGTCTTTTGTTGCTTTGTAAGAGTTTTTTACATAATCTGGATATCCGATCCTTATTGGATGTATCACTGGCAAATGTTTCCTCCCAGTCTGTGTGCTGTTGCTTTTAATAGCTTTATTGCTATTGTTTTTAATAGCTTTATTGCTGTTCTTTTCAACAGTATTTTTAATTATAAAAATAGGAGGCCGGGTGCGGTGGCTCACGCCTGTAATCCTAGCACTCTGGGAGACCAAGGTGGGAGGATCGTTCAAGGTCAGGAGTTCAAAACCAGCCTGAGCAAGAGTGAGACTCCGTCTCTACTAAAAATAGAAAGAAATTAATTGGCCAACTAAAAATATATAGAAAAAATTAGCCGGGCATGGTGGCAAATGCCTATAGTGCCAGCTACTCGGGAGGCTGAGGCAG
>CAUYRT010054875.1:0-34853 GCA_963574885.1 Lepilemur ruficaudatus
TGAATGTAACAAGATAAGTCAACGTGAGTTGTAATATATTTTGGGAAATCAGCTCACCACAAATTGTGAATGTGAACATTGTATTGTAAATGTTTTGTAGTTTTCCTCCAATAAAATTTTTGGAAAAAAACATAACAAAAAAAAATCACTGATCACAATTATCATAAAAGATATATTAATAATAATGGAAAATTTGAAATGAAATATTGCTATAATTATTGAAATCTAATACAAAGACATAAAATGAGCACACACTATCAGATAAATGGCACTGATAGACTCGCAGGAAGAAGAGTTGCCAAAAGATCTTCAATTTGTAAAGAAATTTAATGTTTTTGAAGTACAATGAAATGAAGAGCAATAAAATGAGGTATGCCTATGTAAGCTGAAATAATATAGGAAGTAGGAAAGTTCGTATCCAGGTCTAGTAATAAACCATCAAAGACATATCAAACTATAAAGACAAGTATTTCATAGTACGCTCCATAGTTAATATTGAAGTAATTTATGTTAATAGATCTTTTGTTTTTGCTATATTTTATTATATTACAGGTAGGTGATGTTAAATACATGGAAAGTAAAATGCTGTAACACCAAAACTAAAGTATATTGAAAAATACAGTTATGAGTTGCTGCTGATGAATGTTTCTAATGCCAATACTGTGGTGACAACCAAATCCAATTATTTATTTCTAAGGGCAATAATATGGCTGATTTATAAATAAGATTTCAATGTAATACAGTAACAGTTATTTAGAGATTGGTTGCCTAGGCTCTGCAATGACACTGCCTGTGATATAATAATGGCTTCACATTTCACATATGCTAACTCAATGTCTTGGAGATAATTATTCAACCTCTGTGTGTCTCATTTTCCATTTCTGGAAAATTTCTGGAAAATGAGAATAAAAAGCTGTGTATCGCATAGTTGCATATATATCTCTTTGTATATATAGACACGTGTGTATATTTACATGTAGTATATATACATATATATTTATACCTATATGGTATAAAAATATTTATACATGTGTTTACATGTGTGTCTGTATACATAGGCACATATATATTATATACCATATTTATACACACACACATACACAGTCTTGTACCACATAAGGATGTTTCTGTCAGCAATAGACCACATATATAATGGTGGTCCCACAAGATTATAATACTGTATTTTTACTGTACCTTTTCTATGTTTACATACACAATTACCATTTTGTTACAGTTGCTTATAGTATTCACTACAGTTACATGCTGTACAGGTTTGTAGCCTAGAAGTAAAAGGTTTTACCATATAGCCTAGGTGTGTAGTAGGCTATGTCATCTAAGTTTGTGTAAGTACACTCCGTGAATTTCATACAATGACAGCATCACCTAATGATGCATTTCTTAGAATGTATTCCATTGCTAAGCAACACACGACTGTATATCTACTCTCAGTTGGAGTCCCAAGGAAATAGCTGTAGCCCATTCAAATTAGGATAATTGAAGATGGTATTATTATCAAAGAGATTAGTAATACAGATGTGGTGGGGTTCAGAGGAACTGCAAGGGGTAGTGCAGGAACTGTGAACAAATAACAGCAGAGCTGCCACCACCCTAAAATCCAAGGGGACAAGAGGAGGAAGGGGTCTCGGGAACCTGAAAGGAGAGTTATGTTGGGCCACCAAAAGAGAATTGGGCCTTTCTATCAAAGGATAGTTAGCCTAAGGACTTTTCAATAGTTTTCTAAAGGAAACTGATGGTTATTGAGTATCTATTATGTTCCAGAAAGATAAGTTTTCTTCTGGTTGCTCAATGATTCTCAATCTTTGCAGTTCCAGGACCCTTTTCTGATCTTGAAACTTTATGATATGTTTCCTTATGATATAGACACTTTTTTTCAATCACTAAATGTAATAATGATTTTTATAAGATGCACTGCTTTTATTTTTCAAAATTATATTAGAAGTGTTAATATTTCAAAACTAAAAAAAATGTTTCTATTAAATGATTAAGCTCAAACATGGAAGATAGTATATCAATTAAAACAAGCCATGTTTCATGCTTAGATTTAGCCAAGAATTAATATAAAAGTAAATGCTCTACCAAGATTTCTATTTAATTAATGGCATTATTTTTATACTATAGCTATTTATATTGCCAAGAAGCAGAATTAAATGCCAATGATTAAATATACCTATACTTGTGAAAAATAATCCCCATTTATTCATACATAACTTTAAATATAAATATAAAATTATTAGTATTTACATGAATCACCACACATACATTTCATAATCAGTTTTAATTTTTAAATGTCAATTTTAAAATAAATTATTTATCACATCATTTATTGGGGCTGCAGTTCAGTATTAGTGGAGTTGGTTGGATGCTATTTGTGATCGTGGGGTAATTGGTCTATTGTATTGCTCATGATCTTACAATATGAGTTCGTAATACAGTGATCTGCTTACCATACCTGACCCTCATGAAGGTTTCTGTCTGTTCAAACACAGTATGTCCTGCTACATTGAATAAAGTCAGATTCAATTTTTAGATTGGTTTTCTTTAGGCTCCATCCTGCCAAATTATAGTTTATAACAAGAAGTGAAATAGTGAATCCTGGGTTAAGACCATAACATGCAATGCTAGTTAAGTGTCAAACTGTTGCTGAAATAATTTTATTGAGGCATAGAAATCTCTGGGTCTGTCCTTCTGGAGTCACTACCCAGAAGTATACACTGAAGTGATCATTGTCAGTAACCAGGAGCAGAAAGAGCCAGAGTGCAATTAGAAGCTGGGTGTGAACTTGGTAGCCTTGTGGTTACAAGCCAAGGAAGTGACATTTTGTTTCCAACTACTATTGATAACTTGTGGTTGAAACCAATAATTTTATCAGAATGGTCATAGCAAATGGTTCCAAATATAATAAGCATATATTAGTCATAGTCAAAGATTTAAAAGCCAAGTAGATTCTGATTGTGATGGTTTGTTTTATGTGTCAACTTGACTGGACCATGGGATGCCCAGATATTTGGTCAAACATTATTGTGGATGTGTCTGTAAGGATATTTTTGGATGAGATTAGCATTTAAATTGGTAGATTGAGTAAAGCAGACTGCCCTCTATAGTGTGGGTGGCCCTCATCCAATTAGCTGATGACCTGAATAGAATAAAAAGGCTGAATAAAACAGAACTTTGTTGGCTTGATTGTTGAGCTAGGACTTTGATCTTCTCCTGTTTTCCCACTGGAACTATGCCTTTGGCTCTCCTGGTTCTCAGGCATTTGGAATTGAATTAGAGTTTATACCCTCAGCACTCCTGGGTCTCCAGCTTGCCAACTGCAGATCTTGGACTTCTAAGCCTCCATGGTCATGGAAGCCAATTCTTTATAACAAATGTCTCTGTGTCCCTGTTTCTTCTCTCTCTCTGTGTCCCTGTTTCTTCTCTCTCTCTCTCTCTCTCTCTCTCTGTACACACACACAGATATCTGTTGGTTTACTTCTCTAGAGAATCCTGACTAAATGCATTGCTACTGTATAAGGAACAAGAATAAAGGTTAAGCTAGAGGAGCTGAATTGGCTGAGAGCTATTTTTTTGGTATATTCTTCTTAGGGTTTTATGTATTTCTGACTATTTTTAGAAACAGAGGTAGAAAGGATATTACTGGAGTTTACTAATAAGAATTGAGTAGGGTTATCAGCAGAAAACTACACTAATTGATTTATTAAAAAGGTAGCACACATATATAGGTATAAAATTAGCAACATTAACTTCTTATCTTTATATCTCTGATGCCATTCCCTGAGTATGGTAAATCTGCAAAGTAAATTTGTGTGTAATGGTTGCATGTTAAGTAGACTGCTCTAATATATCTCAGAATTGTAACTTAAGTTTAATAATGAGGCATGCTACTTTTATTTATGTTACCAGAATAATTAATAATATTTTTTTTTCTTTCTTTGAATATACATACTTGAAACCGTTGGTATCTGAATGCAGTCATTAGGCCACTGTTAGAGACAATCCAAAATTCATTTACATAGGTCTAAATTATTGCTGCTTTCAAAATAAACATCATAATGTAATGACTAAAATTTGCTGCTGCTGGGACTGGATGTATATTTACACCATATCACAGCAATATTCTGAGGACCTGGGGTTCTCTAAAATATAAATGGAAGTCTTAGTGGCAATCCCTTGATGCATTTGAGAAATTTACTTGGTAACAGAAGTATAGAATCTAGGAATTGGAATAAGAAGTATACATATAAATTCAACCACTTTAAGTAATCTATGAATTGGCCTGTATTTAAGACCAATTTAGTAAGACTATTATTTTACTTTCTGAAGTTTTTAGCCATTATGCTATATTTTCTTATGAAAAGGTTGATGTTTTGAAATTAAATTGGTCTGTTTTTCACAGTAAGAATGCATCACTATTGCCTTAACATTTTCTTTTCTAAATGTAAATGTAATATATCATCACAATTGCTCTAAAACAAAGGACATAAAAAAGCTACACATCAGTCCATCATTACAAACATTTGTTACTATTATTTGTTTTCTTCTAAATGTTTTTCCTCACACATTTTCTTTACATAGTTGTAATAGAGTACATTAAGATATTTGTACACACATTTCATTGATTATGACATCCTAACCACATGTCCTACTGCTGCATAGATTTATTTGCCATTGGTTTTAACAGATATATAATATACCATATATTTAAATTTTAATTTTAAATTTTTAAGTAGAGATTTGCCTCTTTGAAAAAGTTATTGGGAAAAATGGAAAAAGAAGCACATAATTTATGAAAGAAGGTTAAATAATAGTTTATTTTATCTGAATATTTCAATATACAGAGGTAAGAAAATAAGTAAGATATATGTAAGTGACCAACATAGTTCACATGACAGTTTTTCTGTGTGAGAAATAGAGCTATAGGATTGATGGGAGCAGCCAATTCAATTATTTTTTAATTTGATTTGATTCAGAATAAAGGAAAAATAATGAAGTTCATCTATCTGTTCACTAAACAAATATGTATTCAGTACCAACTAAAATAAAATATTGAACTTTATGTCACTGAGTGCATCTCCCATAGGACAAAAACAAACAAAACCCAAAGTATTAGACAAATCTTGCTCTTACAGCCAGATACACAACATAGACATGTACACATGTGAACACGCCTACACTACACAAATGGAAATTCTAATTCATTAAAAATTAATTAACCACTGTTTCAAGTATGACCTAGATTGTATAAATAATATTGATTTTCAGAAGAAGAAAACATTTTCAATGTGTATGCAGTGTTGGGGCAAATGTAAGTTTAAAAGAAAAGTATTTTATACTAAACCTTTGAAATTTGGCAGAATTTGGACATGGGAGATAGAAGATGAAGGGAAGGTAATTTCAGACAGAAAAAATTAATAAATACAGGGAAGAAAGAAATCACAGGAGAAATCAGCAAAATGGTAAATTCATAGAGATTTAAATCAAAAGCAGTGCTGTCATATTAGTAAGTATGAAAAATTGATACTTATAGGAACCTTTTTGAGAAGAGAAAATGAATGAATGAATTAAATATATGAAAATATATCTTGGAGGAGAATAAAAGAAGATTTTTGATTTAGGAATTTCAAGGAAGTAAGTTAAGAGGTAAGAGAGATGATATCTTCAGCAATGGTAGTAAATACCTGAATTTCTCATCGGACCCTGCACTATTTAGCAGCAGGGACTATGGTGCTCTTTTTCACTGTTACATCTCCTGCTTAGTAAAGCATCTGGCACATAGTAAGTGTTCAGTAAGTGTTGAATAAGAATAATATTCAATAAATAATTTATGAATGACTTCTCAGATATCCACCAGATTAGACATAGGGAGAGGCAACAGAAAAATATAATAAAGTAATACATATTAGAGAAAAAGAGAATGAGTATACAGGAATGCCATGTGATGATCTTAGGAAAACACAGGTAAAATATAGAGTTAAGTCTTGCAGACAAATACCATAGTTAATAACTCTGAATTTACTTAGAATGTTGTCTTTAGTTATGAATAGAACTATATAGCTTTCACAGAACGATAATGAATAGAAGAATCAATTGGATCAATAAAAGTAATCAATATATTGCAAGTAAGTAATTTCATATGAGAAAATATGATATAAATAATATAAACACATTTATCTTAACAGTATAGTATTTCAGGTTGGAGGCAGGGTACTGGGTGATGGTACTTTTGAATTATGAACAAGGGAAGGGCTGCCTTTGAACTGCGGGTTCTGATGCTGGTGGCAGGGTGTATCACAAGATTTAAATATTCTTTTGATGGTGAGACACCACACAATGACACTTGGATAAATGAAAGGGAGAACTCTTAGTTATTTGTAGCCCCAGAAGAGAGAAGGATACCAAGGCAAGGCCATACAAGAGCTTATACCTAGGGATAAGAACAGCAAGCTGGAACTGTAGGGGGCAGCTTATGTATGGGACATAGGGTGAGAGGTAGGTAGGTTTTTCAGGCTTCCTGTGGACTGGCTAATTTGAATAATTTCTCTGGCTCCTGGGCATAGGAGCTGTTCCTGGTTGTCTGGTGGCTAGACTGAAAGAGATTAGGTCTGACACATAGTGGTCTGGAGTGGAAGGGTTGTGGTGTGGGCTTAATCAGCTACTCAGGAAGAATGCTGATCAGCCTCTAACTAGGGCTTCATCACTGGGTCAAGATAGCATTAAAACAACAACAGCAACAAGAAGAAGAAGTGCTGTTATTGCAAGGGGGCTGCACATGACTCACAGATTATATTGGGACTACCTGTGTTAGGTAGATAGCGAGGGATTCCGAGTTTCCTAGGGATAAAGGTGGGTGCTGCTGCAGTTCACCCTGCCCACCGCACCAAAATGGGATTTCAGAGAGGCTCATGGGAGATCTGCATGAGCAGTAAGACTCAGGTCATGCAGCTCCCAGTTGTCTAATCAAAGTGGTTCTATGGTGATGTCCAAGCCATGAGGGAGGTCCTAATCCCTGTACTATAAAATGAGACTGAGACTATAACCAATACCTTGTTTTTTTTTCTTTTTCGCCTTTCCTTTTGTTCTCCCTTTGCTGTGACAATGAGTCCAGTTGTCATCTGTGGCATATGTATCACATTCTTAAAACCTATATCTTGCTCTTGCTCTGTAATTTTGTCTTTCTCTCCCCAGTAAACCTCATTTTTGTGCTTGCCTTACTTTGGTGTGTGTGGTTATTCTTTAGCCATGAGCGTGACAAGAACCGGCATTTCAGAATGAAACCTGACACTTGGATAGAATTGACTCTTGTGTTGTAGATTAGAGGGGAATGAGTGGGGGACCTGTGGCCTCAAGGCCACATGTGGCCCTCCAGATCTCCGAATGTGGCCCCTAGACTAAATCCAAACTTTGCAGAACAAATCCCTTTATTAAAAGAATTTGTTGTGTAAAATTTAGATTCAGCGAAAAGGCCACATTCAAGGATCCAAAAGGCCAAATGTGGCCCCAAGGCTGCAGGTTCCCCACCCCAGTTTGGTCAGATCTTCACACTGGGAAATAACCAAAATATTAGAGATTTGTAACTGGGGAAGGACCAGATATGGCTTTATAATGGCTGTTCTGAGAACAATGGGGTACCCAGCCCACCGTGGGCAGTCTGAGAAGCATTTAGGACACTTTTCAAGGTCTCTGCTCTCGAGGAGTTTACAACTTGGTATCATATTGTCATAAAATCCTTCATGAAAATTGTCATGTTGGAAGCTTTTCTACAAGCTCTATAAAATCTACTTTATAGTTCCCTGAAGCTTCCATATGTAATATTAATTATTAGCCAATAATTTTCCTTTTCTTTCCTAAGAGTTCTTCTCAGTTAAAGTAATTTTAATAGTGTTGTTTTTCTGACAAGTCTTATGGGTATTTTATGTAAGTGAATATTGGTTTCCTGAATATCACCTAAAAACCATTGAAATATCAATAAAAGAGCACCTTCTTTCTTGATATTCTATAGCTCCTCCTAACAATAGTAAATCATTGCCTCTTCATATACATTGCCAGGAAAGCACCTACTTACTTCTCCTGATGGCACCATATGGAATAATAACCTCAAAAGATTACAAATTTAGCCTGAAGGCGTTGTTCCTTTTAAGGATGCATAAGACTTAGCACTCAGCAAGAGAAAAACCCTTTGCCATGCAAACTATTCAAATGGATTGAATGGCTCCTAATAATGGCTTTTAAATCAAGATTTCCTTTCTGTTCCTTTTTGTGATTTATTTGAATTAAAGATATATGACATTACATTATAAGAACTACAAGACACAGCCATATGCAGGAAGAATGCGTATATAATTCATAGAATGGATCAATATACTAAGAACACAATAAACGGTTACTTTGTTTAGGATGGACTAATGAATTGAATTGGAAGAAGGAAATTATATCAGAGTGCTTATCTTTATTCATGAATGATAAGGTAGCCCTCTCCTGAACTTAGTGGAGAGAGACACATATTACTCAAACCCCCAGTGCAGAGATGTACCAGCCAGCTGAGAGACAGATATCTGAGTTTGGTGGCAAAGCTAAAGGTTTGTCAGTTTGCATGAATATAGCATCTTTCCTGGTATTTATATCACCCACTGTCTGTCGTAATGAAGCAAGCTCAGATTAGATTCTGTTAACTTCCAGATATAAATGTTAGAATTTATTCTTTTTTTTTTTTTCAAAGAAAACAAGAGGGGAGGGGAGAAATTGCATTTATAGATTGTTGCTAGGGAAACCATTCAGTTAGGCTCTTTGTCTATGGCTTGTCTGCCTTACTTTGTATGTACTCCATGAACAATCACCCTATGGCTTGCTCTCAAATTCAAATTGGGAATTATGATAAGAGATTTAAAATAGTTTTTAGAAAGTGAATGTTATCTGATTTCATTTACAACATCGCAGTCTTCATCCATTGTTGAGCCAATTATTTATTTATAAGAATCTACTGGCCCAGATTCTAAAAAAGGTGAACAAACTTATAAACCTCTTAGGCTTTCTTCCTGAGCAGGTTTGTCGATCTCATCAAAATCAGAGATTTTGCTTAGAAAAAAAAGACCCATTTCTCTTTCCAATAAACAACCACAATGAGCATTCTCCATTTGCTCTGTAATTTAGCCTGAATCAGTACTATATCCAGCACCTTAAGGAATTATAGGCCTCAATCACTTGTCGCTCAAATTATCCAAATTATTTGTACAGAATTTTACAAAGTTTTATCATATACACGGTTTGATAACAAAGGCCACAAAGTATTATCATCATCTCAAAGATAAGGAAACTGAATAAATTGACTCATTAAAGATCATAGAGCTGACAAGTAACATGACCCTGACTTAATGCTATTCTTTTCATTACCATACAGTGAAAATATTTAAAGAGTAGTCTTTCCATTAAAAAAAAAATCATCAGGAAATGCATGGGTCTTATGACAAAATACATGTTCATCTTGTATTTAAACAGGCCACCTGATATATTTGCAGCAGAGAATTCAAACAGAAGGGCCCCCACAGTGCACACTATGTCACATATTTTTTATATCTTCTCACATTGAAAAAGTGAGATTTGAGGGGATATTTAGTCTCTTTCATAAGAGAGTAATTATTTTTGTTCATTGGGGCTTTCCCACTATGTAGGCAGCGAATAAAAAGCACTGAGAGGCACCTTTCTCTTAGCTGGGCACAATAGAACTTTCCTAAGTCATACCCCTTCTTTGAAGATCAGAAAATATCCTTATAAAAATGTTATACCACAGTACTCACTTCTGGAAGCTGGTACTTGCTGTTAATGTCTACAGGAAGAGGACCAGGCCCAGACAGTGATGATCCAGGACTCATTCCTTCATGGTGATTCCATGCACATGTGGCAGGGGGGCCAGCTTTCCCTGGAACAAACATTATGAACATCATGCAGCTTTATCAGCAGCAACAAACCCTAAGAGAAACGTCATGGCAAGAGCAAAAGCACAGTGTTTATGGCAAACATGAGAGGAAATACTAGACACATGCAGAAACATTAATACATGATGAAATAGTAGAGGAATAGTGGAATTCAGGCAATGACTACATTAACAAAGAGTAGGGATGGCTGAGACAAGAGTGCTGTGAATAACTACTCTGTTCCAACATGGCCGACCTGCTGGGGAACAAAATTGGGATGGGAAATCTCAAATCCTAGAGATTACACAGGTAAGGACTAGATCAGCATTTGTGAGTTTTATTGTTATTGTAAAATTCTCATTTTTTTCTCAAATTGTTAGCTGGCATATTACCCATTACATTTCTGATTGCATTTAAACTAATGGCCCATTATTCTACTACTAAATTATTTGGTAGGTGAATGTGGGAGGAGATCAAATGTTTTTTCTAAAATAAACACTGTGCAAAAAATTATATACATATCATAACTTGAATTCCCTTGATAACAGACTTCCTGTGGTGGGGGCTAAGGCCACTGTTGCTACTACTACAAGGCAGTTCAACCTTTCCCTCGGCCTAAATCTGCCTCCTTTGTCTCTTAATGATGTTCCGAGGGGAAATCTCCCAGACCTTCTTGCGCTAATGCAATTCTAATACTGTGTATTCCTACAAGGAGCAGTCATTGGAAGACAGCTATAACCTGGGGCAAAGCAGTTTTCTTTAGCTGAGAGAAATTACTGGACACAGCTTTGAACCCTCTGTAGCCAATAATCCTTGGTCCTAAATGGGATAAAGGTGGCTGTGATGGCTTTTTGATGTGTCAACTTGGCTAGTTTACAGTCCTCATTTATCTAATCAAACACTACTCTAGGTGCCCTGTGAAAGTATTTTGTAGATGTGATTAAAGTTTATAATAAATTGATTTTTAGTTAAGGGAGATCGTCCTTAATAATCTGGGTAGATCTAGTTCAATTAATTGAAAGGGCTTCAAAGCAAAACTGAGGTTTCTATAAAGAAGACCTTTATGTGTGGATAGCAGCTTAAGCCCGTGCCGAAGAATTCCCACCCACCCTTCCTTACAGTCTCCCGTTCAGATTTAGATTTTCCTTAGCCAGCCTCACAATCATATAAGCCAATTCCTTGCAATAAGCCTTGCAATATATTCGTATCTTTTTTACTGGTTCTACTTCTCCAGTTGAACCCTGCCTAATACAGCGACAAACCACACATCTATTTATACATTCCTTGCTCTTTATGACAATTAGAGCCATTTTTCATGCTAGCATGTCAACTCCTATCCTTTCTTTCCCTGTGAGTCTCTTTGCAAAGGAGTCTGAAGTGACTGTGTGGGTCCCATGGATTATAGTTGAATGTCCCAGAATATGAGTATTCCACTCCATTCACAGATCCTAGAATTGTGAAGGAGCAAAGCATGCATTCCCCAAGTGGGTAACTAGGAATGATAGTAACTGAGACTGTTCTTACTCCTGCTTATTCTTTAAACATGTAATCTACATATTGGGGACATAGCACCAAGCAATAAATGTTGATTTAGGGTAGATAGTGCACCCTGGAAGATGGCTCTCTGTCCTTCCAGATACCATTTCCAAGATGGAACCTGAGCTGTAAAAGGTCACCTATTGCTCTATCAGGCTGACAGTTTTTGGATGGTGTAGTACTTACAGATAGAACTGGTCAATACCCTTGTCATGTGTTCATTACTGTACCTCTTTTGCTATAACGTGGATTCTTGGTCTGATAGGTTACGTAGTGTTATGTGCTCATGGATTAAACATTTTTAAGTTATATGAAAGTGGTGTTGACTGAGGTTTGGGAGGCAGGAAAAGCAGAAACAAACCTGTGCTGAATATAGTCAAGATGAACTGCTGACAATTCAGCCAAATGGTTTATTTAATCAACTTGCCACAATGTAGCTGGTTGGTGCCATTTCAAAGGCTCACCCTTGTTTCCTTTCGCTGGAAAACCCAGTGAATGGAAACACATCCCAGTTGGCTGATGCATAGCTTCTATTCTTGACACTATAGCTGCTCTGTTTGTAAGCCTAGTGTGCCAGGACTGGGAGGGCAGATACTTATTTTGATGTGAAGTGCCTTTTCCATGGTAGATACTCTCACTTTTTGTGTCCATCCCATAAACCCATCTATACATTTCTTCCCCAAAACTTTGTCCCCAGCCTCCCAATTTGTTTTCCAAGACCTTGATTAGCCAGATAAGTCATTGACCACTGACTGTGAGTCTGCATATATTCTTACCTCAGATACATCTTTTTTACTTAAACTGGATGATCAGATTCATTGAATAACACTGCCTATTGAGAAGATATTTCAAAGCCATCTCTGTGTAAGGCTGAAGTGCAATCATAGTCTTCTTTTCAACTTCTACTTACAGTGGAGCTGTCCCTCTCTGATTAACACCTAGCTTCATCAGCTGCTCATAAAAGAATCCTTCTCTAAAATTTCCATATGTGTGAACCATAGGAGAGTCATAGGTGCAATTGTAGTGGATGACATGAAGTCCAAACCACCTAGTCATGAAACTTACTTGTGTTCACTGGCTGTGTTCAACTTTGGTCCCAGATGTGCCATTTCTATCTTATGATGAATGCTATTGACCTTCCTCAAACTTATGACTTAATGAGTCTGATAGAATCTATCCCATCATAGGCAGTCTGGCTGCATGGCCTCTTGTAGTACAATGGTCAGGCACTCCATTTGTATCAGGGCCCAGTCAGTGCCATAAGCTATTTTTTGAATAGCGTAAAATTATCTATCACATATTGCATCATCCTGCTACAGAATACTGCAAGTTTACATTATAATTAATTATAATTATTCTGTTGGAACTTGCCATCAATCCCATGAGATATTTTTCCCCATAATAAATACCTTTAATACTGTATAGGAAGCCACATCATTTGGTCCAAGAGGCAGGGTATACTATATCACAGCTTGGACATACTTCAGAGCCCTATTTTGTGATTGGTCAAACTCAAACCAAGTAGTTTCAACCCACTCAGCAAATGGGTTTAAGCAAGATTTCAAAGGATGGAATATGGTGCCTGCAGAAAATGAAAAGGCCTATTAGACATCATGCTTTGTTTGGAGTGAATATTCTGTAATATCCCAGGCCACTGGACTCCCAAGACAATACCTGATATGGCAGGCCTCTGAAACTTCTTAGTATTTAGCTATGCCACTCCCAGCCCCCAGCCCTGGAGTGCGTATCTCATGCAGGCCCCCATTGCACTTGCTACACTTTTTGTTAAGCATTTCACAATTTTCTGTGGGTCTGACACCCTGATTGCCACTCTGTCCTTGCTATTCATTTTGGTAATTGCACTAGCCTTGATTCTGTCAGGTAAGCATCACCACTTGGCTTCTCTTATTTTAAAATCTTATGATCCCCATTGCTATCGGGGAGCCCAGTCCTGTAACAGCATCTCCTATCATTAGCCCTGGCCTCCAGAGAACAGGTGCCAGTTTCTCAAGAGTGCTCATGCTGTTCTCACCAGTGCATGCCTATCACTTTCGGTAAATGAAATGTCTTCTGGATCCTTCCATGGAAAAACTTTAGTCATTTGTTGTATGCGGTATAGTATAAGTTGTGTGCCCATCTCTCTGACTCTTCTGATCATTTCTTCCCTTCTGCGATTGAAGTTCTAGAATTTCTGTTTTATTTTGTGTGGACCTTTTCTTTCTCCAAACTTCTAAGACCAATACCATCAATGTGTATGCACCACCAAGGTCCCTGCCAGAATGTTAAATCATGTGTCACAGGATAGTACTCCCGTATCAATAAACTCTCCTTCATCCAAATTTATGTTCTGGCCATGTCCTTCTACCTCAACACCCTAAAATCCAGTCCTTAATCAGTGCACAGCCAGTTTGCCCCATCTAGTCAGTCTCCGTGCTTTACAGTATACATTGCCAAAATTATGCAGCTCCTTCAGGATGAAGTCCCATTCCTATCTTGGCCAAGCACTTCCTCAGATTGTATGATGACTTATGTTGGCATTGCGGCTTAGTTATTTTTGTGGTGGCTCAAGAGGTCTTGAGTTGGGTATGCGTTATTTGGCCCAGTGATGCACTGAAGCTGACTTGTACCAATTCATAAAAAACAATTGTCAAACATGCCATGATTTTGTTAAAATGCTGGTAGCTTGAAATCAACCATGGTGTATTTATTTATACCATGCAAATCAGTAAATGCTACAAGTCAGGCTTATGCCCACTTGTTTGATTTTCTTCCCAGATGGTTGTTAAGCATTTGTCAGATCACCACTGGGAGCCATCACCCTTAAGCAACAAGAAATGAGCAACTTTGACAGTCTCAGAGGATGCAAAAGACTCTGGGGATTTAATGATTGCTAATGTACCCACCCAGGTGTTCCCACCCAATGTCTAGGAGTCCCATTACTTCTCAATAAAGTCTCTGACCTTGGTGTATCTAAGTTTCCATAGTTGAGGATTCAGACTTTCCTGGAAATATGCTACTGCTATAAATAAGTCTTTGGCCTGATCTAAAGTTGTTTTTATTTATTTATTTATTGGCTAAGGGAGATAAGAATATCTTTATTTGTTGCCAAAGAAGCCCTCATGTGGAGGAAGACTTAAGAGTTTAAATTGACAACTAATTACTGTCAGTTTTTCATTGACTTTTTCTAATGTATCAATTGTTCCAGAAACAGCTATATGATTATATGATCCATATAATTACTACTGTTAAGTATTTCTCAATGTTCTGAGATAGTATACCTGCCAGTGCAATTCCTTTCATCATTGTCCCCATCCAATCTCACCATCTGTGAAAGTTTTCCTAATTTCCATCCAGCTCCAAAATGTCATTTTAGGGTCTACTTCCTACTACTACTTTGTCACAGGTTGGGTCCCCAGGGAAACAGATTCTGAGATTCTGAGAGTTGCATGCAGCAGGTTTATTGCGAAGTTATTCCCTGGTTATCGCTGGAATAACCAGGTGAGGGAGTGAGAAATGCAGGACGAAGTGAAAGGAAAGGTTGAACTATGTGCATTCATAACAGAGAGCTCGTCGATCCTGCGGGGAGCTCTGGAGCTGAAACACTCTTATAGAACTGTCCTCCATCAAGGCAAGGGCCTAAGCCTTTGAACTGCTCCATCAGTCAGTTATTAGATGACAGTGGCTTTCCAAGCAGGGGACTCAGGATTAATGCATCAATAGTCAGCACCCTTAAAAGCTGAAAAATGGAGTTCCTCAGTCCTTAAGTGGTATTTGCATGGCTCTCCTTAACCTCCACTACAAAACAAGTAATCAAAATGATGTTAGTTTAGGAATCAGTTTCCATAACATTATGTCCATCATATTTATTTATAGGAAGGGTTTGGGGACTTTAAATTGAAGAGGCTTTAAAACAACATTTCGCTTTAAGAACTCAAAGAGCTTTATCTTGTTATTTTGAAAAGTTAAAGAAAATGATGGTCACAGAAATCAGTCTCTCTTGAAGGTACCCCAGGATGTAAGTAATAGCGACCTTACAATATGTCCGATCTTCTGAATAAAATGAAAAAGCCAGAAGCTGTGTCATGCAAATCCAAATAGAACCTATAATTTAGAATGAAGTATTTGGTATGTATTAATAAGAAGGAGAAATGACATTCCAAGCTTTTCATGGCCAATATATTTTCCCTATGTAAACAGGTCAGATTAATCATGGAAATAAGAACTCTTAATAAACTTTTCATAATGTTACCATAATTACTCTTTTTGGTATAATTTTAACATTTATGTGTCTTTGCAACAGAACTCATTTGCTAGACTCTGTCAACATTTTCACAAATCATGTGTCATACTCCGTTAAAAAGAAGCTTGCCAGAATTTTTTGATTACCAAAACATCAAAATTAGATTTACTAATTTTATTGGGAAGAATTACACTTTAGAAATTCTAAGCATTTCTTTCCCAAAATCCGATAACATTGTAGATTTTTCCATTTATTTATGGTTGGGCTTAAGTGATTGTTTAATAAGAACAAAGAGTAGTTGCTACTGTTTGATATGTAAGTAGAAAAATATCATTCATATATTTCTTATTGTGTACTTTTGTACATTAGTGAGAAATATTTATGTGAGGAAAGTACTATTCAGCTTTATATAAAATATGTTCTGAATGATCAAAATATGCTGATGTTATTAAAAAATATGGGCTTCTTTTAATAAAATTTACTTTTTAACAAAATTATCAGATCTATAGATTAGAGACTGCTTCTAATTGCTAACAGGTATAGTATAGGGAAGATAGAAATATAACTGAAAATAATATAACTAAGAAAAAAGGCTTTGGGGAACTTTCTTTTCATTTTATTATATTCAATTTTCTTTCGAGGACAGAGAATGACTTTTCTTATAAATATGTACATATGTTAGCATATTTCATACAAATACACACAGTTTCAAAGGTTTATATTAATTTACTAGTGCAAGTGCAGTAATAATTTATCCACTGACAATAAGAATTACCTTATTTGATTGAATCATTATAAAGTTTTTAGGTAAACAGAAAGAATGAATAAAAGTGTGATTTTTAAAAATCTTTTTCTGAATATGGTGTAGGGACAGGGAAATAGAAATTGGAAACCTAGAACAATACAAAGAATTGAAGTTTGAATCTATTAGAACACATTTTTAAAGCAATGCCTGAGATATTTTGATCCCAAGTTTGTAAGCTGCTGACTTGTTTGATTGAGACTCTAGACGAGCATGGAGAACTCTACTTCCTGAAAGTGATTTATGTGAATAAATAGAAGGAGGTTTAGCCCTCCCTCTGGGACAGCTGAGAAGGGGATAAGAACTGGGGCAGACGCAGGTAAATGTGTAGGTAGGTCGAGGAGGTGATGTGTATTTGTGTCATGTAATCTCTGCTTCCTCTATAAAAAATGAAGTGAGGCCATTTGAGCATTTGAGAAAGATGATGGCAGGAAGCTGCAGAGGACTTGAGGAAGATGGTCAACATTTGGAATAACCGTTAATAATAGATAACAAAAACTGTTCCTTATAAAAATAATTCTTATTATTAAAATTAAAATAACTGGCAACATTGAGGGTACATCCGTGATTGGGAACCATAAATATATACTAACAAGCTATTCTTCATGATGTATTTATTTTCTGCAGGAGTGCTGAGCGACCCCAGTTTGGAGCAGAAGATATGCTTTGTTACATTGATGCAGGGCTGTAGACATTCTGGACAAGCAGAGCCTGAGAAATCAGTTTGGAATAGGTCTCAGTAAAGTAAGGAATGAGTGACATTCAGATGGAGCCTATAAGGTACAGTGAAATCTTCAAATGGCCCATAAACATTCCAAAAAATGATTAATCTTTTTTTTCACTTTTGTCTTAGTATGAAGTGTTGAAAATATGCAATTTACTCGTGGTATGTGTGTATTCTAATGACCTATTAACCTAAATATTCAATCAAGCAGAAAACTGTATTCCCTTACTTGTTGAGATAAACAGGAGTTTGATTTATATCTCTGCCAAGATACATATTTCAAAACTATTTAAATCCTAATCAAATCCCAAGGTTTTTTTCCCCATAATATGAGTCATTGAAACTCTTGAGATTTACAATACTTTAAACATACCAGAGGGCAATTAGTGAGAAGGGAAGTAATTGAAAGATGATCTAAATTTAAATACCAAATACAATTACTGCTGAATTCTGTTTGAATTCATTCCATTAATTACCAGAATCACTGTGCTCATCTTTTAAATATTCCCTACTTCAAAGTTATTATTCTTGTACAGGTAAGTTAGATGAGACCTTACCAGGTCCTAGATAGGCCAATCTTTGATGGAGGTGGCTGATTTTATATATTGTCCCCATTTCATGTTTTTCTCTCCCCTGTAATAATATTAACATTTATTAAATAGTTGGTATGTGCCAGGCATGGTGCCTAGCATGTTGTAAGTATTACACCTAATTTAAACATCATATAATGACTATTTATTTACCCATTTTTATATGAGGACATTAGGAGAGATTAAATAACTTGTCCTAATTTATGTAGCTGATAACCACTCTTCCTTACCTAAACAGGTCCATCTGATTCTAGATTCCAAGATTTAAACACTCTGCAATTCTACCACCCTTTTCCCCTACCCCAACTACTTTTTTTGTCTCCACTGACATCTGCTGTATAAGCCAGATCAGATTTTTTTCACCATCATCTTTATTTTCATCTTCATATTAATACAGGCATGTTTTCGTGGCATATAAAATCTCCCTAAAATTGTGTACCTTCAAGACTGCTATTAAATTTTATATTGATACATAATATTTGTGAATTTTTATAGAATACATGTTATTTTGTTACATGTACAGAATGTGTAATGATCAAATCAGAGTATTTAGCAAATCTATCATCTCAAGCATTTACCCTTCCTATGTTTTGAGAACATTTCAAGTCCTCTTTTCTAGCTACTTTGAAATATACAATACATTGTTGTTAACTATAGTGACCGACTGTGTTATCAAACGTCAGCAGTTATTCCTCCTATGTAACCGTATGTTTGTACACATTAACTAACCCCTCTTCATCCTCCCCTCTACCCTGCAACACGCATGTATGCATCTTTCCCAGCCTGTGATAACTAAGCCAGACCAGGGTTTGAGCCATAAATTTTGGACACTGATGCTCCAAAATTATGCAAAACAATACTCCTACTTATTATTTTTCATACATAGTCGGCTAGATCATTGACTTTCTGAACCCATTTCCTATTTATATCCTTCCTATTTCCCTCCTAGATTTAGGGTACAGAACTCTCTAGCACCTCTTGTAGACCTGCCCCCCAATTCCACTTAATATACCTAACATGAGCCAATTCCACTAATATACCTTATAGAAGGTATAAGCCCATTAAGTAGTCACTAAAACTGACAGTGCAATGGTCCTGCTTTCTGAACTACTTTGTGATTTTTTTCTGACTATATACTCCTGGCAAGCAAAGATGAGGTTTTCTATGGTTCTTAATAAGTGCAATTGTATAATTTTCTTACTGCTACGATATAATAAAAGGAATTCCCTGATCATAGATTGAGTTAAAAGTTAACCATGGCAGCTCTATTTCACATGTTTAAATGACTTCTTTAATGTTTAAATTATCTTAATAATAATAACACTCAGTGTTTACAGTGTAGTGTGCTTTCAGCAGTTATTTCAGTTAATGCTTACTTTTGCCATATTGGACTCATTATTAAAGTAAAACTAACATCTGACGGTATATTAAAATTCTTAGCAATACTAAAATTTATTAGTAAAATTGTGTCTTACCTGGTATTGCTAATCCTTTAACCTATAAATTAACTTACTAATAATATTTAAAGATGTTGTGGAAAATGTTTATTTTGTCAAACCTGTAGATATGATAATGCTTATAATATATTATAGTAAAAACTTCAGTTTTGTCAGTAGCATTTTTCATAGTATGAGCAAATTTATCAAATAAAAATCTTATGTTGAAAGAGTATAATTTGATTATACATTTGAATTAATAGGACTACATAAAACTTGTGACTGAACTATTTCCCATTTTTAAATATTAGGTGCAAGTTAAATAAATTTTAATGATGTAAATGGATAAAGGCAAATATATTATAACAAAGCTTTATTTTATAGCGTACAAAGCAAAAAGTGAAAGAAGATTGGTAATGCTTGTTATATTACCCTGTAACCAACAGAAATCTCTCTCACAGGAATGCACAACATAGGCTGACATGGAAAATGGATGAGCTCATGAGAATACTGAGTTATAAGAAGTGAGATGAGCCAAGAACCTCATAAATATAGTATTTATATTTAATGCATTTCTTAATATTTAGATTAATTTTACAGAGCATTATAATAATATAATTATTACATAATTATAGTATAATAATTATTATAATAATATAATAGCATTATAATTTTATAATATTATAGGTAGTAACTTATAATGTGTATAACAAATTTGACCCAAAATATCAGTGACTTAATGTAACAAAGCTTTATTTCTTGTTAACTCTATTATGTCCAGTGGTAGTTTAGCAAATACTTCTGATCCACGTGGTCACTCAAGGATTCAGGCTTATGGAGGTTTGTCATCTCCATGTTAGGAAAAAGAGACACTGGAGATTATAATTGCACTTTACTTTTCAAATTTTTTTATCCTGGAAGTAAAACAAACAGAATACAGTATTTATGAGAATGTTAGTATCTGTGATATACATATTCAAGTGGTTTAATCTCATTTTCATGTACAAAATCATTTTCTGAGAATTACAAAACTAGTCAATCTAGTGAAGGAAGTGAACACTGAAACCCAAGTCTTCTCTCTTCTCTTGTATTCTCTTTGCAATAGAACCCATCATCTCGGCAGGTTGAGAAGTGATTCTAAATTTGCTACTAAATGTCAACTTTCTGTTTTTTATTAGAATTATTAAGGAAGATCTTTAAGAAAAGGTTATGTTTACTAAATATTAGAGTTGTATTAAACTTTAAAAATAAAATACAAAACTGATTATAAAGAGGAATGTATACTTGGGTACATATTAATGCAGTAAGGTCAAAAGTCTGTTTCAATGAGAGAGAGCTGAAAGAGTAAAATACATATACAAATATATGTATATATTTAGGCAATTACTGTGAGGCTGTTCTCTCAAAAGCATTACTTCTGCTTTCTAACCATTCTCCTCCCATTTCAATTTGTTCCCATATTTTTCACCTTATAGTTATATCTATGGTGATGAATTGTGATATTGCAAACACTAACTAAATCAGGCTGGAGGGAAAAGATGGTTGGAGAAAAAAGGGCTTTTGTCCACACACAAATAACCTGGTAAACATCAATTATGAAAAAGTTTAAAGGAAAACGAGGGACCAGGTGTGGTGGCTCACATCTGTAATCCTAGCTCTTTGGGAGCCCAAGATAGGAGGATGGCTTGAGGCCAGGAGTTCAAGATTAGCTTGAGCAACATAGTGAGACCCTATCTCTACAAAATATAGAAAAATTATCTGGGCATGGTGAAACATCCCTGTACTCTCAGCTACTCGAGAGGCTGAGGTAGGAGGATCTCTTGAGCTCAGAAGCTTGAAGTTGCTGTGAGCTATGATGACAATACTACACGCTAGCCAGGACAACAGAGTGAGACCCTTTCTCAAACAAACAAAGGAAAATGAAAGCATGCTATAGAAGGGAGTCTAATTATCATATATGATGTAAAAAGAAGAGGAAATTGATAATTTAGATTTCCAAAGCCCTTAGAAGTAATCAAATGAACAATCAGCTCTCAATACAGTAGTAAATCACCATCTTTTCAGGATATTGGCAATGCTTCAGAGATAAGGTGCCATTTTTTATCAAAAAGGATAGTGATATATTTCTTACAACTTTAAAGAAATGTACCAAAAATGTAAATAAACAAGAGTATTGAGCTTTCCCCTCTTAAACCCATAAGGTCAACTTTGTCACACTGCATTATTTAATCAAGTTAGGGAAATTCATGAGCAGGTTTATCTGCTCCAACTGTAGAAAGCATTATTAGAAAACTCTCCCCTTTGAAGTTTACCATGTCCCTGTTACCTTCAATACAGTCCCATATGCAAACAATTAAAATGTATTATTGTACCATATGTTAAAAGATGAATGCTACTCCTTCCCTATTCCTCCTGGAGACCATTATGAGTTACTTTCCAGAGAAGTATTTCAGACAAACTTTCCTGATCCCAATAAAGGAGAAGACCTCTTTCATCACCTTGTGCCACCCTCCATTGTAGTATATAAAATAACTTAAAAATTATGCATTTATTTATTTATCTACTAAATAAATATTTGCTGAGTTCCTACTATACACAGGCACAATTCTCGTGTTTATATTTCATGGTATTAGGAGAGTCAATAAGTTGTCATCATACTTAAAAGCCCTCTGAAATATGATACAAATATGTTTTATACAATATACTTTGTCTCCACAAACACATACACATAATACACAGACATGTGTAATCACATCCGAAAACCACATGTTAGAGTCAGTATGTACTTTAAAATGTTATGGAATCAGAAGATAAATTACATTATATTAGCAGCATACAGTTTATAAACTGTAAGAATTTGCAAAGCAGTTAAAGAAAAGTGAATACGTCTAGCATATCATGACCAATGATTTATTTTATGAATTAAATCATATAAAAGAAAAACTATCAGCCTTCTTGGTACTATTTCATTCATAATGTGAGTGTGTGTGTGTTTATGTACATTGAAAAGAGAATAAAAAAAATTTTAGAATACAGAGTCATCCTTTAAGGAAATAATTTTACTTTTATGGGACCATCATCAAAAAACAGTACCAGTCTATATACTTACATTTGGAAAACTCTAATATAGGGGTTGGGATTTCAGGTCTTTTAGTTAGACAGTTTCTAATTGTGAAAATTTACCTTTTCACCTCTAAAGTGATCATATAATTTTTGGTGAGTTGAAACTGATAACATACATGTAAAACTTCTTAGTTTTGACAAATGTAATACAGGTATGTAACATGTCAACATTGGGGAAGCTTAGTGAATTGTAGTGGAAATTCTCTGTACTAACTTTGCCACTCTTCTGAAAGTCTAAAATCATTTCAAAGTCAAAGTTGTATGTGGGCTCTGTGTGTGTGCAGGTGCTCATGCGTGTGCACACTTGTGTAGTCTGGCCCATAGAAAAGTTGCTATGAATGTCTACTATTGGTTCATAATTCAGACATGCCAAAATCTACAGAGGCAATTGAGGCTCAATCAAGTTATTTTATAAGCAATATCAATCTAATGGCCATTGCTATGGCACTAGGTAGTGTGCTCAGCTAGAATGAAGTAATCCAAAAACCTTTGCTTTTTATTATTCCTTCTCTATTTTCAGGAATAATTTCAAATCAATTATTTTTTCTATCTTATGTACATTCTGATACTTCTTACCTTTACCTTAGCTGAATTTTTCCCATTGATGTTTAAAAATTCCCAAATGTCTTCCATCTTAAGTATACACTCAAACAAACCTATTTCTGTTTCACATCCCCTTCTATTCACTTCTAGTCCTTTCCTTTTCCTCATTACCAAATTTCTAAGAAGAGTCTCCTATAAATAATACCTCAATTTATTCACTTATTTACCCTACAACCTATTCTAATCTGGCTTCCATTCCCAATGTTTCAATAAAACAGTTGTCAATAGCATTAGCAATGATTGCCATATTCTTCCATCCAAGGAACATAGTTCAGTACTTACCTTGCTGGTAAGTCTTCCTCATTGAAAGAGCTACTTTTCCACTGGCCTCCAAGGTAACATGCCCTTCTAACTTTCCTACCACTCTGTCTGCTACTTTTTTGTCTCTGTTGCAGGATTTTTAGTGTTATCATTACTCAACCCTCTATCATTGACCCACAGTCCCATAGTATTCTTCATTCTATACACAAATAATGCACAATCTAGTGTCTTTAGCACAGTCTCCTCTGAGTCCCTGACCTATATTTTCAAATATCTGCTGAACTTTAATGGCTCAAATGCACCTCAAATTCAGTATGCTCAATTCAGAGGTTATTACCTACTATTCTTTCATGGCTTTTTATCTCAATCAGTGAAGGACAGCATAATCCATTCAAATAGCAAGCCAAAGACCTAAAAATATTCTTTGAGACTTCTTTATACCTTCACTCAATATACCAAAATCTATCTCCCATTTCCATTGATTTATTTCTAAATAGTCTTCAAATGCAATTGCTTATCTCTGTCTTTTTAGTGCCAAACCCAGTAGTCTAAGCTGTCGTTAACCTTTGACTAGAGTTTGACAACAAATAATAGCTATTTTTTCTGCATACATTCTGTTCTTCTTTCCTATATGCTCTCCATAATGCTGCCAAAGTAGTCTCTTCAAAACACAAGACTATTCATACTAGATTCTTGTTTAAAGTGATTCCCTTCTGTTTTTTGGAAAATTAAAATATGTAAGTTGGCCATGAAATAAAGCCTTCCTCCTTCCTGAATCAACATATATTATATTCCATCTTGATTTCATTTTCAAATTAGCCTTCTTTGACTTCCTTGCACGTGCCATGTTTCCTCTCTATTTCACATCTTTGGAAATCAATGCCATGGATGGTTGTGATTATAGAATTAACATGATGAAGAGGATGGTGTTGAAGAACAGAGACAGGTAAATCTCAGATGTAATTGTGTTTCATGATTTAATGGAAGTTTCTTGTCATATTTATTAAAAGATGGGGTCTCACAATGTTGTGAGGCTGGAGTGCAGTAGCTATTCTCCGGCACGATCGTAGTGCAGTGCAGCCTTGAACTTCTGGGCTCTAGTGATCCTACTGCCTCAGCCTCCCGAGTAACTGGGACTACAAGCACATACCATCACACCCAGCTACTTATCATTTCCCAGCTGTAGTTACTTAATTACTAACATGGAGTTAATAGTAATATTTACTTTATAGGTTTCCTGAATATATTAAATAAATGATTAAAAAGCACAGACTATCTAGCTAAAATCCAACGTTAGTCATTAGCTTTGTGCTTTCTGACACATCATTTACCATTTTTAGATGTTAGTCTCCTCATCAGTAAAAAAATATTGGATTGTATACATTATATAGATGTTAGATGTACTGATGTTGATACGAACTGCTTATTAATGTTAAAAATATGGGATAAATAATAGAAAATTACCTGAGAGTCTTTTAAAAATATAAAAACTGAGTTAGTAAATCAGGAGTGATTTCCAAAATTCTACATTTCCAACAAATTCCCAGGTGATGCTGGGATTTCTACTTTTAATTTGCCTTTTCGTCATATGAGAATGGATGGATAGAGAACTTTAGAGAAATGTACCAAAAATGTAAATAAACTTGAGTTATCAGCATAACTCAATCTATCAACACCATTTTGAACACTATACATTTCTTACTTATGTTATACAAAGAAAGAAGTATAAGACATATATGTATCCTTCCTATCACAGTAATTTAAAAAGTGAGGTTAATTTTTAATAGACGAATAGAAGAAAGTGTATTAAACAAATTTAAATGGCACTAATTGATGCAATTAAATGGGCAGTTGGAGCATGCTGTATACATTGTAGATGTGTGATGAATGTTTAAAATAAGAATTCAATAACTGAATAAACTGTTGCTTGCAGAAATAATCAGAGTAGGAGTCAGGAAAATAAAGAGCTGAGATTTGAAAGATAGATAGGTAATAGATTTTTGGCACAAGGAGGAAGGAAATTTCAAGATAGAAAAATGGCATTGAATAAAGTTACAGAAGCAGGAATGAAAATGGTATATATAGAGATACCAGGATGAATCCAATTGTTTGGTTCTAAGCAGCGTAAGACGTGGAAAGATTTGCTGGTGAGTCTTGCCATGTTATGTGCAATTGTTACTAATATAATTTTAAGTACCCAATATTCATGTCACATAAATTACAATAAGATCAATTTTCAGTATTATTTATACAATAAAAATACTCAATTGCATCTCAATTCTCTTACTTGAATGTCAGAGAGAAATGGAGCAACAGTTGACATTTGGTGGTATTTCGTATTCGGGGGGCATGTCTCATAGGTGAATGTCATCACTTACGTATGCCATACCAGTGTAACAATTAAGACTCTCTGCGCTGGAGACTAGTGCCTGACACATAGTGCTCAAGAGAAATACTTGCTGCTTGACTAAAAGAATGTCTGACCACGAGGCAAGGTGAACCCCATATAGTAAAATCCTTCATGCTCAAGCAGATTTTTAGCGGCAAGCAGATTTGTTAAAAGTAGACGTTAGTATTGCCTTATTTTTTAGAAAGAATCATAAACATTTATCCTAAATTCAGGTGTATTATCCACATTTAACAATCCACATTTAATAATCAGAATATTGATTCAACTAAGCAGGACTATTAGTATTTTTAGAAGGATAATCATTGTCTAGAGCCCCTATAGGTATGATATAAATGAGAAATTTTAACAGTAACTTCTCAAATGCTGATGGCCATGGATCAGCTAAGAGATTGTGCAACAGTTTACTTAAGGAAATACTACCATTTAGGTGGGTTTCAGTCTCCATGAAAAGGATCTCTCATTCAATTAAACATCACCAAATTCATCAATAGTTTTTCTGATTAGAAATATAAGGATTTATATTCTCTCATGCTTACACAGAGCTGTTGCCCCAAGTACCAATGTGATACTGTTCAAACTAAATTAGTATTCCAATATAGCAAACTTTAAGTTCTTATGTCACTTTTAAACTAGCAATGTAATTGTATACATCTATCTCCTGGTATTTATTATTTATAAGAAGATAATAAAGTGGGTGATTAAGCATTTGCCAGTTACTCCTGTAATCACAGGACCAGCCTCCTAAAGAGACCAAGTTCAATAACATGTCACCAAAATGATAAAATCTTAATGAGTCATGAACTAGCTATGAAATTGTGAGTCACAGAGCTGAGTTATTTTCTTGACCATAAAAGAAGAAGTTGAGGCTGAGAAAAAGATACCTTAATTTGCATGGCATTTAAAAGGAGAAATGAATACATACACCCTAATTCTAGATATTTTTATTTTCTCAATTTCAGAAGCTCTAAAACATAAGTGAATTTTTTTCCCTTTATTAGAAAATACCTTGGGTAAGAGCGATTTAGGGAAAACATTTTCAGGCCTCATGATACCTTTGAATTTGTTTATTCTCATTAAATTTCAAGGTCATTTTGTCTAACAATTCCCTGGTTTCAAAGTTACTTTGTGAATTTTTGTCTTTAGTTGCCAAGCAGATGAGCAACCAAAAATAATACCACTTCTTAATTTTTATGTCCTTTGATTTTTGTAGGTTAGAAAGATATATATATATATAAAGAAATATACATGTATACATATATGCACACATATATATGTATACATATATATGTGTGTGTGTATATATATGTATATATATATAAAGATGGTTGATCTAATGTAGATACTGTTGTAGCCTGTATAACTCAAGAAACTTGAGTTACTGAAAGGTTAATTCCCAGGTTGTCGTGAGGGACACAGTTAAGTGGTAGCACCCTGGAAGAATCTCTATACTATGACTACTCTTTTAGGTAGCCAGCCAACCCTGAAATGAAGCTTGTAAACCTGGCCTTAGATACCAGCTGGAGGTTTTAATGAACTTTAATGACTAGAAGAAGGTAAAAGAATCACAATGAATCTGACTGCTAATGTGGCTTGAGAAAATAGCTGTACAGAGAAGTATCACAGAGAGGGTTCAAGGAGCGGTATAATAGATTTTAAGTAATTTACCCAAGAGACCTCACTTGTAAGAAAGAGAAATAAAATAAGGCAAGGATTTTTATTCAGATCAACAGAAGAAAAGCTAAGAAATGGATCCCTCAAACATGAACGTTCTACTATATGAGGTAGTATGTTTCCCTATCTTTAAACATTTTTAAAGCATGAATGATTACCTATCAGAGATATAATAAGTGTGATTTCTTCATTTTTATATTAAATATTTTGTGTTCTACATAAGATCGTTATGATTTAATACATATAAATCACATACATAGTGTTAAACAACTGCTAGTATTATCTCTATTATTACCATTTTATTACTTTAATGTGTCTCATCAATTATATGATGCACTACTTTTTTACATTTCATCCACTGTCAAACTGAGTTGTATCTTAAACACGAGCATTTATCTTCCTTTTTGGTAATACATAAAATTATGATCGATCAATGGTATCAATGACAGCTTGGATAAAATATGGTATTAATTTTCATCACAGCACTTGCAATCTTTAATATTCCCATCCAGATAACACTGTGCCACTAAAAGCCACCAATTCAGGGATTCTGATGTTGGCTGGTACTTATGCAAAAGAGGCCCTGTATTATTCTGCAAGTTACACCTGACCCAAGGCCAGTCACTCTACAACCTGGCCAGTTACCATTAGATGGCAACCAGGAAAGAGCTCTCCTGAATGTGTTAACTGTATAAATTTGACTGGTTTCCTCCATAATTTAGATTATAGAATATAAACAGATTACTCAAAAGGAGTAGAAGAGGAAAGGAACAGCTGTATAGAGAGGAACTTGGATGCTATAAGAAAGAAAGACTGTTAAAATAATTTTATCCCTAGAGCCAGGTTCTAAGAACCAACAAGACTATCATCTTTAAGAAATGTCTAATACCTTTCTAGTTAGGGTGAAATGTTATCACTATCAATTCTTAAATATGAAGTATGTATGTCCGAGTTAAAAATGCATTCAAGAAGAATTAAAGAATTAGCAATACTGAGAAGACTTGAGAGAATATCCTCAAAGCAAAACTCTTTGATAATTTGAAGGTTTTTATGTTGGCGATAAAAGTCTCAAGTTAAGTATTTGTTCTTAGCTGGCCCGTTCATTAACTGAAGATGTAACTAGTCTTTGAAACATTATCATTACCATCAAGATTTTGTGATGACTGAATTTCTCATATGATTATAGAATGTTTTGCCTATTAGGAGGGGTTCTTTAGAAACATGATGACGTGGCATATCTCTGTAGTAGAGACTGCTATATGCCCCCTGTATTCATTTTCTACTTTTTACTATGATAGAAATTTGGACATTAGTCTACCACTAGCCATCCAATCGGAGATGGCATTTTCTAGTCTCTCTTGCAGTAAGGAGTGACCATAAAATTAAGCTTTTGCCAAAGGGGTGTGACCATAAAGGATGTATGATACTTCTGAGTCACTTTTACATCAGGAAGCTGCTTACTTTTTTCATTTGGAGAAATGTGGGGCCACAGTGAGAGCCAGCATTGACTATTCAGATAAGAGGAATGCTCTGGAGAATGCAGAGCACCAAGACAAAAGGAACCTAGGCCCTTAGATGACATCATGCAACAGAGATGCCCTTTTCATGATGGTCTCAACCTTGACTTCTGACAAGTTTCCCTTCATCTAGCACATTGTATACCTAGCTGCTTCACCACAGGAATGCCTTTTGTTCGTCCTTCCTGTCAACCTAGTTATTTGAGAAACTTCTATCTTGTTTGACCCATAACATTCCTTATCTCATATTTCTTAAGAAGCTTAGCCTATACCATAACGAATACATTCTGTAATGTATTTTATAGGAGGCAGAATGATTGCCCTTTTTTTCTTTTACAGATTGTGTGATTGGCGGTTGCAGATTTTTCTCAAAATAAATGTGTCTTGTTAAGACCCTTTGCTTACAAATAAGATATAAACTGAAAAGAAATCTCTCAATATCATGGTCATAATCTGTTCTTGTGAATTTTAAGATGGCTTTTAATAGTTCAAACTTATCAAATCCAACTCAGCTTATAGATAATAAAGTAGATAAATAGATACATAGATAAGAAGGAAGGAAGGAAGGAAGGACGGACGGACGGAAGGAAGGACGGAAGGAAGGAAGCACGGACGGCCGGGGGGGTGGGTTTTTTTTATTGAGTACTGCCAGCTTTAACCATAGATGTTTTTAGAAAGGTCAGCTATGGAGTTGAGGCACAAAATCTGGCCAGGCAGATCAAGAAAGCCATGAAAAGAGAGAGCTGTCACTGATAGAATTTTATTTTGTAATTTTAAAGAGGTTACTGTTAGCATGAAGGATTATAGGGGAAGATTATATATACATACACAGATATTTGGATTTGGAAATAATTTTGCTAAAAGGACAGTTTCTAAAATGAGTCCTGTATAATGGGATTTCAGAACAGCTATTAGTCACAGAAAATTTATATAGAAATTTTGAACAAATAAAATTTTTTTTGTCCTACTCTCTGCAGTGTTTTTACTTTTCCTAGTGAAAGTTCCAAGATTGCCCAAGTGTGATTCATGTTGTAGGGAAGACACATGGCTATATCAGGAAGGACAAAAATGAGAATTGTGAAAACTCCTGGTATTTGGGTCTATGTGCTTAACATAAAATACAGAAGATCAATTACTTCATTCTGTTATTGACCGTTTGAGCTGAAAGTAATCTCAGTTCTATTCCCTTGACTCATAAATGAGAAATTAAAGGTCAGACAGTTAGATGATGTAATCAGATTAATCAAGGTCACAAAAATAATTAGGAACAGAGTCAAGACTAGAACCTTGGTTTCCTGGTTTCCAGTCCAGGGATCTTCCCACTAAACTGTGATGTCCTTGGGGCTCTTTATAAAAATAATCTGTTTAAATATATGGCTGCAGAGAAGAGGCATGTCTCTCCAGGTAGCCAAATCAAATGCAAAATTCTTGAAAGTTCATTCATGTAAAGCACATCTGGCTAGAGCACTGGTCTGCAGCTACTGCAGTGCATGTTAAATCAAAGAAATTGGAGTCCGAACATGACTAGGAGGGCTCCAAAGTCTACCACTGTGGGCAGCAGGATTCAGGCCACATTTTAAACGCTGTAAAGAGAGGGGAGGATCTAAACCCCATATGGGGCCTAAATAAAGAAGAAATCTGTTAGCAGAGCAATTACTCATGTCCTCAGTAAACTGCCTCCTTCAAGGATTAGCAGATAAATCTAGGCCTAGGCATTAATGTTTTCTTGGCACATCTTTCTTCTTCTGCACATCAATAACGATGTATTTACCCAATTATCAGATAATCCCACTTAAATTGATCAATTGATAGCTCCCCAGTCATTTCAAAGCACTGCTTTGTTTTCTTTGGCCTCAAACACCTAAAAATATTTCTAGAGGTCAGGAAAGTACAAATTGCAAATTTATTATTCTTGGAGTTTCAGGATGACCTTTAACCCAGTATTTCAAATCTCTGTGTGGTGCCTTGGAAAAGTGATTTCCATTAAAGTAAATAGGAGTCCAAGGGCAAAAAGCTGAAGGGAATTTGAGACTTAACCCTTTCATGCACGTAGACTACAATGAAGAAGAATAATTGGCAGTTGTTTAAGGCACCTGTCATTTTTAAATCACTTTGCTCTGAAATGGGTGGGTTGTTTTTTCCTCTTTTGTTTTATTTTTCCCCTTGCCTTTGCAGCTTAACAAAACCCTGTACAAATTGTCACAACATGATAACTCCTATGGAGAAAATCGTCTACCTTTCTCCTACACAGGCCATATCAAACATTAGATGAGTTTAATTTAAAGAAGGATGTTACAAATTCTCAATTCTCATTTGTTATCCTTTGGCCTAACAGATAAGAACTGCTTAGAGTCCAATTTCTTTCATAGTTTTAGGAGTAGATAACATATTTAGCAAATAAAAAAACAGTATATCAAGTTAAATTTGAAATTCAGATAAACAGGGGATGAATTTTTAGAGTAAGTATGCCCCAAATATTTATTGAAACATACTTCCACTGCAAATGTACCCACTGTTGATTTGAAAATCAAATGTAACTGGGCATTCTGTAGTCCAGGAAGCAGGATATTGAGAGATCTTCACATTTTAGTTATTTATGGTGTTGTGTAAGTAACAACAAAGTAAGGCAGCAGCTGAGACCCAACATAATTTTGGACACATTTTGCTGTGATCTTAGTTTCACTAAGAATAAAGAGGATGAAAGATATCAGCAAGGTTTTTGGTGAGAAAAAAAAATCTTTCCTCATCAACGCCGCCTTTGTAATTTGCCTCCTACTTTTGTTTTCATCTGCATCGCTCCCTCCTCTCTTGTGTCATCTTCTCTTCCCACCCAGAGACTCATTTCCTTTCCTTGCCCCAGGAATGCATTTGTCTATTCCTCACATTCCTGTCTTCTGATCACACTGTCTCCCTATCTGGTACGCATCCTTCCCACCTGTATCTTCGCAAATCATTTCATCTCAATCACCATTTAAGTCCTGTTTCCTCTGGGAAACTTTCGTTGTTACACAGCGACTCTCCTCCCGATCTCAAAGCACTGGAGAACACTCATGTCCTTTATTTGGCACTAACATTTCAATGTGATTCCTAAATTCTTAATTTCCCCTCCCCCCATGCACTTCCTCTCTCTCACACAGGCACACATCACACCCACACACCCACACACACCCACACACACATATACACAGAGACTTTGATTTTTTAGTGAAAGATAATCAGAATGGGAGGCACAGAACTTTACCTAGTTTTATTTCTCTTCCAGTGATAATAAATGTGCCTCGTATATATCTAAACTGGCTTAATGGTTTTACTATTTAGCCAATCTCCTAACTTGAAGTCATTCTTTATCTCTTTGAGTTAATTCAAACCATCCATTCATTTCTCCTATAATATTATTGAGCACCTGTCATATGCTCAATGCTATTAATAGATGTGTCCTCAGTTTTTAGATCACTAAAATGTAAGCTACGTAAGTGCAGGGATTTATCTGTCTTGTTTAGCTAAATCTCCAAAAACAAGAAAATGCAGTGGAGGTATCATAGCGAACATAGTAAAGATATATGCCTTTCTAAAAGCACTCATTGCTTTTTTTAATAAGCAATATTTTATTTTTAGTTAAATTTATGTGGCATTTTTGCCACTTGATTGTTCTAGACACAGGTATTAAAGCATAGCTGTCAGGGGAAAAGAGTGACAAAAAGTCAAAAAAAGTAAAAAAAAGAAAAAAGTAGTTGTTTGATGAATATTGGTTGAATAAGTAAAACAGAACCCACCACCTCCTTTTACCAGTTTATCTTCAATCTGTCTTTTCTTTCTTACTTCCAGTACCACTGTCTTAAGTGAGAACTCATCTCTCTCTTTTAAACAATTGCATCAGTGCCTGCAATAGTTACACTGCCTTCAATCCTTCAATCTTTAGCTTACTATCTAGTACACAAGTTGTTTCTAGGATTATAGTGAGTTCTAGTATCTTTACTTCTCTCTTCTTAATTTGGATCCAACTTAAGTCTCCAAACTCAGATGTTTATTCTTTGCTGTGTTTTCTTGTGCTTCAACCAAATCTGTCTAATTCTCCTTTGGTGAGGCTGGGGTCAGATGCTTATTAAAAGTTGGGGTATGGGTCACTAAAAAGTCTCATCTTTTTAAAACTCAGCAGCCGTTTGCTGTGTAATGTGGTACACGTTACTATCTGAAAGAGTCCTTGCTCATCTTTGAGAATTCCTAGACATCTGTTCCAATTCTTTTCATATATAACTTTCTATGTTATGTCCATCTGCCTTCCCTAAAAAGAGAAATTCCCTTCTGTGTACTCCTATATTGTTTTGTCCACGTGTCTGCCAGAATGATCATGCTAAATCATAACTCATCTATTCACACTTTGACTTCCTTGGCTAGTCCCTGCCTTTTTGTTCATCTCTGTATATATTGATTCCCCTAACGTGTTACATAGGGCATGCATTATTTTGATAAGGTAATTCCATTTGGGTAGGGTCTTTCCCTTTTCTTGATGGTCATTATATGAGTATATTTCCTCCCAGGTTCTCATTCTCCTTTTGCTGTCCATGCTTTTTATTTTGTTGTAACTCATTGTGATAGGTAAGTAGGCCCTTCTACAATTGTTCAAAGGTAAGAGAGATGGCTAGCATCCTCATGCAAATTCATATAGGTAGGAAAGCATTTCTGTGGTCTCTAGATCTGCTAGAGTTGAGAATTTGGGATTACAAATGTCAAGCCAAAAGCTCATCATAATCCTAGATGCCTCACAGGGGCCCAATTTAGAATGTAAACTCCAGGAGAGAAGGGACTTGTATCTCTTTTGTTCACTTCTATATCCCCAGCACTTGTTACTGTAGTAGGTATATAATAGCCTCTAAGTTAACACTTGTTAATTGATGAAAAACCACTTGTCAAAAGCCACACAGCTGATACATTTCAGAATTATAACTGAAAGTCAGACAAGTCTGATTCCAAAGATAATGCTCTTTTAAATAGGCCTCTGTCTTTTCAGATGCAATTGTTTAATCTAAAGTCAAGTTCTAGAATATACAAATGGAGACGTTCCTACTCAATCTAATCTGTATATTCAGGTTTGCTCTTCTGGTGCTAAATGCCTCATCATTCTCTCTTATGTAAATGGTTAATACTTACTGATTTCACATTATTTAAAGTCACCATTCCAGACATTTTACATTCATGAATATAATTGATCATTACATGAAACTTATTAGAGGGCTGGGTGCGGTGGCTCACACCTGTAATCCTAGCACTCTGGGAGGCCAAGGTGGGAGGCTCACTTGAGGTCAAGAGTTCAAGACCAGCCTAAGAGTGAGACCTCGTCTCTACTAAAAATAGAAGAAATTAGGCATGCCTGTAGTCCCAGCTACTTGAGAGGCTTTGGCAAGAGGATTGCTTGAGCCCAGGAGTTTGAGGTTGCTGTGAGCTAGGCTGACACCACAGCACTCTAGCCCAAGCAACAGAGGCAAGACTCTGTCTCAAAAAAAAAAGAAAGAAAAGAAAAGAAAGAAAGAAAGAAAGAAAGAAAGAAAGAAAGAAAGAAAGAAAGAAAGAAAGAAAGAAAGAAAGAAAGGAAGAAAGAAAGAAAGAAAAAAAGAAAGAAACTTATTAGCACCATTTTGAAAATGATGAAACTGAGGTACAGTGAGGTTAAGTAACATGCTAAAGGTCAAATAGCTGGTAGTTTTGGAGCTGGTCAGTCTAGCTTCATGCACCTAGACCTCTGTACCATAGAAGAGTCCAACTGATCAGCAACTTTCAAAGTGAGCCAGCCAGGGAAGAGCTGTGAGCTTGAATCCAGCATACCAGCTTCTGAAGGTATACCAGTGCCTTCAGATAAGCATGTGTGCTGACCCCTGGCATACTGCTGTCATTAATGATCGGAAATGGTGTGGCTCATAGCCTCCTGTGGTTAGCAGTGGCAACAGTTCACAGACCCCATCTATTTCACCATAAATAGGTGTTAAATCTGTGAAAGCAAGCAGGAAAATAGCATA
>CAUYRT010054876.1:0-49605 GCA_963574885.1 Lepilemur ruficaudatus
TTGGGTTAAAAGTTTTTTCAAAGAGCTTCTAACAAATTCTAATCCATTTTATGTAAGTGAACAAATGGTTACAAAATCTTTTAAGGACTAACTTCTAAGTTCTAAGAGATAGCTATTAATTAACAGAGAAGTAACAAAGAGTATAGTGGCTCTACATTTCTTTTATCTAGTTGTTGTGGACTTGAGGCAGACAGTCAGGAGAGAGCAGGTCACAGACCTGAGATAACTGAGAAGCCTCCTGGAATGTATACCAGAGCTTTGAGAGCCCTCCCAAGGCGAGGCAGCCCTTGATATGCAAAAAAATGAGTTCACCTATTCTTTCAGGGCAAAACCCTGCAAACTCTTGTTTCTGTCTTCAATATAGTAATATTGGGTGATACAATAAAATAATGATCTTATGAGCCACATCTCATTAATTCCTCAACCATCTTTCCTCAACAATCCTATACTTACTTTTCAGGTTCATACCCTAAGCCAAACTAACATTCCACACTTTTTATTACAGATATATGAGAAAATGAAGGATAAGTTATGGGAAAGGGAAAAAATTAAAAATTAGAAAGATTGGGAAGTAGGTCTTTCTGACTGTTTTCTTGTTTCCTTTGTTCCTGGAGACTCGGTTATCCCTGAAATGTAGTCAGGCCCATCGTAGGGGATGTGAATTTTGCCCCTGAGATATGGTTTGAGGAAGGAAATAAAGGCTTGGAGTTTATACCCCTGCTGTCTGTCTAGGAGTTTCTCAGGAATACCTTGAGGTTTTCAAGCAAATTTTAAAAGCTGTGAGCTGGGGAAATGTAAAGATTTCCATTTCTTTTCTGGGCTCTTTTATGTGTTTGTGAAAACAGAGTCTAAGCAATTTTCCTGCTATTTTGGGAGTGAGAGAGCAAAGAGTAGGGAGAGCTCAGAATTGATTTTTAGCTGTCATTAGAAAATTGGGAGTCTCAAGGCCACCCTAATATTGTCCCCTTTTTGTTGTTAAAATTAAATTTCTATGTAAAATGAACTCAGAAGTGGGGAAAATATGGAGGTCTTTCTTCCGTAGCTACTTCAGGGTGAGAAGGAATGAAGAGAACTTTTTATGGAACTCATTTATTAGAAGTTCCATTTATAAAAATGTCCCAGACTTTGGGGTTGACTTCAGATTCAGAAAAAGCTATAGGAGATGGAGGGGAGTTTGTGAGGAGAAGAAGAGCGGTGTTTGTCTGCGGCTCATGATTGACAGGTGGTAAATAGCATGTAATTTTGAGAGGATATCTCTTCCTAATAGTGGGGTTGGGAATCGAGGAAGAATTAAAAATGAATGAGTGAAGATATTTTTGCCACGCTGGCAGGTCAAAGGGAGGGTTATTAGGGGGTGGGTAATAAGGCCATCAACTCCCACAGTAGAGAGTGAGGAGAGTTGGGTAGTTCCATGGAATTCTGGCAGGGCTGAGAATGTTGTCAGCCTGTTGATGAGGAAAGAAATTGACTTACCTGCAACCAACAGAGTTACCTGGAAATCTGATGTGATGATTGACTTGGGGGCTGTCAGTCCCAGGCACTGTCAGTGTTTTGTGGCCATGCCTAAGAGGTTCAGTAGTACGAGACCAGGATTGTCCAGTTTGTTGGGAGGAAGGGATGTGGCTTTGCCTCGAAGGGCTAAGTTACAGTCGACCTTCCAGTAGGCCCTTGTTCCACAGAAGGGACAAAGTCCTGAGGACAGTTGAGGACTAGGACATTGTCTTTTCCAGTAGCCTCTTTGTTTACATTTAAAACATGGGCCTGGTGGCATTGTTTGCCCCTTTTTCCAGCTTGACCGAGGACATTCTGGGGGTCTGTTGATAGTGGGTGTCAACATCTGATATTTAGTCTGGTCTCTATTTTGTTTTTGAAGTTGTTGCTACTCATCCCTTTTATTAAATACCTTAAAGGCAGTTTGTAACAGATCTCTTTGTGGGGTTTGAGGACCATCCTCTAACTTTTTAAGTTTTTGTCTAATGTCAGGTGTGGCTTGGGAGATAAAATCTATATTGAGAAGTAAAATTTCCTCAGTGGTAGTAGGCTTTAGGGTTGTATATTTTTGTAAGACCACAGTGAGCCTGGATAGGAAAAGAGTTGGATTTTTATCCTGTCCCTGTGTGATTTCTTTTAGTACTTTTTAATTCACTGCCCTGTGGGCAGACTTTTTCAGGCCTGTTAGTATGCATGTGATCATATGATCTTTATAAGCCCATTCTTCTGTCTCCTCTTGGGTTTCTGTTTGATAATCCCATAATAGATCTGTTCTGGGAATGGCAGTCATCCCTACTGGTTGGGTGGGGGTGTGTCTATGAATTTCATCACCATGTACCTGGGCATTGAGCCAGACTCTCTCCTTCTCCTCAGGAGATAAAGCAGAGGAAAGAATTATGTAGAGATAGATATTCAAATTCTTTGATAAAAGCATGAATATCGGTTGAGAAGAATTATGTAGAGATAGATATTCAAATTCTTTGATAAAAGCATGAATATCGGTTGAGAAGGAACCTAGTCTTTTCTCTATCTGGGAGAGATCAGAAAGAGAGAAGGGAACATGTACCCACACAATTCCTTCTGCCCCAACCACTTCCCTGAGTGGGTATAAGCCTTGTGTGGTAGAATCTGTGGGTCCCGAGATTTGGGCAGAGAAAGAGCAGGTATTAGAGGGGTAGAGAGGGATTGCCGAGTGGGTTTAGGTAGCGGTGGAGGAATCTTATATGGGGGAGGACTGAGATCTAGGGATTAGGATCTGGAGTTTCTGGTGGTTTAGGGCTGAGGGGGGAAGGTGGTAAGGGGGTCTAGTGTGTAGTAAGACTTGTGCCAGATTTCAATTTTGACAGAGAGAGGGTCATGAATGGAAAGTAAAGAAGGCTTGGATATAACGGATTTTGGACCATTTGCTATTACAGTGACTGTAATTATCCAGATTTTGTCTGTACTACGTTACAGTCAAAAGTTCCACATCAGGCCACTGAGAGTTATTATTTAACTTATACTGTGGCCAAGCTGTATTACAGTGAAAGATAAGTCATTTTGGCCAAATTTTGTCAGTGAGACCTAGTGTTTTGAGGCTTTAGAGCAGGCACTCCAAAGGGGTAATTTTAGGAAGAATGGACTGAAAGCTTCCCACGTTCCTGGAAAGAGTAGGGGTCCCACGGGGCCGATTCTACTCAATTCTGGGTGTCTCTAGAATGAGGGAGTGGCACAGGAGTGACAGGTGAGCAATGAGCACGAGCAAGGAGTGGGAACAAGTGTCCCTGTGTCCGAAGAGGGCCCCAGGGGCCAAGAGTCCTCCAGCTTACTGGTAGGAATTTTGAGTCAAGACGAGTAAACAAGAACAAGAGGGATAGGAAAAAGAGAAAGAGTTTGTGAGCTCCCCACTCACCAGGAGCAGCATATCTCAGGGTGTAGATTTTAAAGGTCAGCAAGGAAGATCTGAATCCCAGTCTGGTGTCTGCCTCACAGCTTGGTTCAGGAGGGTCCAGATGGACAATTACCTTACCTAGCCAACCTAGAATACTCTGCCTATACTCCAGGATCAGAGACAAGTTAGAGAGGGGCCCCTGCATGGCTCAGGACTTCTCCCAGCCACCTCATCAGAAACAAGGGGGGTTACTGGCTCCAGGGGACTTTTGATCTACCAAGGAGACTGGCCTCTTTCAATTTAGTGAAAGATCTATGGAAACCTTATCAGTGACCCAGGGACTCAGAGAAAGGCAGGATTTGCAAGTGAGCCCAGGACAAGCCGCTACTGCGTACTGCTTACCGAGTTGCAAGCCTTGCCTGCTAGAGTCCTTGAGGTCATGTCCACCCAGTGTGCCCTCCCGGTTTTTGGCACCAAATGTTAGGTCTAGAGCTGAGAGGGAGATATCTGAAGCCTGAAGTGTAGCAAAATGCTGTTTATTTTGAGCATCTGGGCGCAGATGGGTAGAGCATTCACCCTGAGGGAGGGGAAAGCCTTGGGTTTGACAGAGGGTTTTTTCAGGGAAAGTGAGTGACACCTGCAGAGATGGGGGGTAGGTAGCTGAGTCCCTATCGGGGGATAGGAATGCCGGTGTTGCTGCACCTGTCATCTGTGGTCAAAGTTAGATTTACCACCTTGGATTCTCCAGACTCCTGAGGATTTTGTTTCATAGGGTTTATGATCACTATCTAAGTATTACATGCTATACATACTTTTTGAGTTTCCACCCTAAGCCAACATAACAAAAGGTATTTGACAACAGCAATCATCAGGAAAATTCAAATCAAAACCATGATAAAATATCACCTCACACCTATTAGGATGGCAAATATCAAAAAGAAGAGAGATAACAAGTGTTGGCAACAGTGTGAACAAAAGAAACCCTATACACAAAATATTGGGCATCAATTGCAATATAGTATATGCTCAGCAACTGCAGGCTTCCCAATGACATAGTATGTTGAAGAATTCTATAAGGGGAGTAGATAAAATAAATTATATTACAGTTGAGGAATCTAGGCATAAAGAGTTTAAATTTCTAATCTTATTTCATACTAGAAAAAAATTAAGAAGTGGAATAATATTAGGTTTTCTTATGTTTAGGAAGATGCTATATGTTCTGAGAAATCTGAAACCTCCATAGAATTGGAAATTAAAAAGCAGAAAACATGAAACCTCTGTCCCCAGTGATTCTGGGATTTCCAAAACAAATCCCAATATCTCCACTATTCCCCTGACACATTTCAGATACGAAGCTAAAAGGGAAATTAAAAATGGAACTGTGCATGGTCACTCATACCTGTAATCCCAGCACTTTGGAAGGTCAAGGTCAGAGGATTATTTGGGGCCAAAATTTTGAAGCCAGTCTCAGAAACATAATGACATGCCATCTCCACAAAAAAAAAATTATCTGGTCATGGTGGTGCATGTCTGTAGTCTTAGCTACTTTGAAGGCTGAAGTGGGAGGATCACTTAAGCACAGGAGTTTGATGTTGCAAGCAACTATTATCAGGCACTGCACTCCACTTGGGACAACCAGAGCAAGACATTATCTTAAAAAATGGTTTAACATAGAGCTCTTTTAAAAATGTACAGATATTCACATATCCCCCAAGTCACTAGTCCCTCATAAGCTATGGAAAGACCATTGGCTCTCACTGAATTCTAAGAAATATCACTCACTACAGGGGCAGTAGAGTTCTTAGAGGATTTCAGAGCATGGGACAGAAGATGTCCCTCTATGAGAGAAAGAGAACATACTCAGGCTTCTCAAAAAACATAGCTAATGGAATAGAGCTTCCCAAGCAACTTTTAAAAGTTTAGCTTCTTTCTTGACCTTCGGACCTCTCATCTGTGTTATCTGCTTCACTCAATCTCACCTACCTGGGTGTTTAGCTGTTGTGTCCTCTCTCTTCACATTCCAGGGCTCTTTCCTTTGCTCCAGACATGTGATCAGGTCTAGTTTAGAGGCAGAAAGACCTGTTTTATTAGAAATAATTCATATTACTCTTGCTGGGGATTCTTCAATTACTAATCTAGTACTGCCCTTAGTAGAGAGAACATTATAAAAGAGTCTAGAAAATTATTTCTCAAAATAGTGTTTCCTGACAGTCCCTTTAGAATGAGAAGAAAATATTTCAAATTTATGGCTCCTGAGCACCATTTCCCACTAGAAGCAAATCAAAAGTAAGTTGTAGAAACTGGATCCTAAGATGCAGGCAACAATTTCTGTAGTCTGAATTTCTAGAGTTACCAATAATCTAAAATGAAGGATACAGATCAGCTAAAAAAAAGGGGGAAGGTTTAAATCAAGATGAGACATCTAGAGATTTTCTATTCTACACCAAAAATTTTCCAAATTTTCTTTGAAAGCAGGGCTCTGAAACTCATTCATGGGACGTAGAAACTACCAAGAAACAGTCTACAAAGGAAGAAAATGAAGCCCTTAGTGTGGAATAGGAATTGTGTATTGAAATTATCCTTACCCAGAGAGACCAGGTTTCTATAGTTCTCTAACATCACATCCCTATACAATTTCCACTGGGCATTGTCAAGGCATGCCCACTCTTCTGGAGAGAATTCTATAGCCACATCAACAATTCTATAGCCAATGTCAACTCTTCCTGAAAAAAAATACATATTTACCAAGTGGCCATGAGTGGAGTTCTAATTTGACTTCAGGAAAAATGAAAGTTATAAGAACTTTTTCTGACATATAAGTGACTATAATTATCCAATACAATTTTTTTAAAAACACAGTGATTTTATTGAAACTATGTTTTAAGTCAGAGGAGGGAGGATTCATAAAATATATGAAACTATTGTATATATAATACTTTTCTGGATGATAAAGTATAAAATTAAGGGCATCAACACAGGCATATAAATTTGAGTGCTATATTTACATCATACAGGGTAAGTTGTCTATATTTCTCATTATAGAGAGATATGGTGAGTTAGAAGATATCTTCCAAATTTTAAAATGTGTACAACCATAAACTGGAGATCTTGTTAAAATGCAGGTTCTGACTCAGGGCACCTGGGGTGAGGTCTGAGTTTCTGCATTTCAAACAAGCTCACCAGTGAAGCCAATGCTTCTGACCCAGAGAGAATATTTTGTCAAGTATCACTAAGTGGTAGACTTTGGGTTTATCACAGTTTATCTGACCAGTAAACAAAGTTGAGAGCCTTAATTTTTCAAAGCAATCTATAAATATAGAAAAAGTGAAATTTAAACATGATGGCTTGTGCACATCAGTCAGTAAATCTTCCCAATGCGCTTATTAATGAAAATAATGTAGTTTATAATAGAGGGATCTGTCAGAGAGCACGTTAACCAGATAAATGAAATTAACAACTTTAATGGGACAAACTGGTATGAGGTGCTATTCCACACAGGAGTAATCATGAAGAAACATCAGTTTTATACAAAGTTCAAATTACAGGTATCTCCCATGTTCTGTAATATCTAGCAGTGTATTTAAATTGTTTTTCTTTAGCATCCTACAGAGCAAATCTCTTCTAAGTTTTACCTTTTTCAGAATTTTCTGAGTTACCCTGGGCAATTAATGCCATTCTCTTTGTGCTTTTTCTTAATCTTGTTCTGGATAGAGCTGATGGAGAATCCAAATGAAACCTCAAGAGTATATATTCCACTTCTTCACTCACATCCAAAGCCCTGACCCCACCCCCCGTAGGAATCTTGGACATCAACACTACTCTATGTTGACCTGTCACAAAAGGAACATTTTCAATATAACAGGTTATAAATTTGTTATGAAACTTGGCCATAGCATGTAAGAACCTTGGATGCGGAGAATGGAGAGATGGCTCTGGTATACAGGGGAAAGGATTTTAAAGAGCTCCTTGACTATTATAAGAAGAAAGGAGAAAAAGTAGTTAAAACACACTCATTAGGCAGAACGTTCAAAAGTAAAGAAGTTTGCAAGTTCTAACCATGTAAGTTCTACATGTCATTACAGGAGGAATAGTGGGCACAGCCTTTAACCTGGAATACACTTACCTGAGAACCATCCATTTCTTCTTCTCCTCCTCCTATGCTGGGATTTCTTTTCAGGTGAGATTGTTTTGACAAATTAGAATTGCATCTTGAAACCATGCCCTGAAAGAAGTCAGCACAATCTCTCCACTCGTTTCCATAATATCCACAGGCAGGAGGACCTTGAAGTGCAGAAAAGCTGACACTCCCTTGTCCCTCGTCACAGGAAAGAATTAGATATGATGAGCTCCTTCATGGAGATAAAAATGTGACTTTCTCCCTTCCTGCCCTCAGATGCCCTCCCCTCCACACACGCCAGCAATTTCTGTTACAGCAATGGGAATACGGGCCGCACTGTCCTGCCCCCACGAAACTCAATCAGAACAAGCTCTGTAACCTCTCTCTACAGCAAAGGCTGAACTCAACTCTCATAAATATATCTCAGAGCCCTTGAGGTTGGCCCCAGCCTCCCCTCAGAGTCACGTGTGTTACTTAATTAAAACCACATGTATGCTCCCATCCAGACCAATAGACAGAGTCTGTGGGGAGAGCACAGGTGGTGGTAATTCTTCAAACTGGCCGTGTGACCATAATTGGAAGACTGGGCTCTTTGGTACTTGGCTAAAAATTGCCTCTGAAGCTTCAGTGTGTATATAAACCATGTGGTACTCTGGGCCCCACTCTAAGAAATGTGACCTGCAGGTGTGGGAGGGGTCCATGGTTGGCTTCTCCTTTTTAACAAGTCCTGTGTTAGTGTCACTGTTGCTCCCTTTAGACCCATTACCAGCAGCATTCAGCTAGAGACAACAGGCACAGCACACAGAGTGCCTTACACCCTCTTTTCACAACACAAATACTTTTGGTCCAAAGTGAAGACCACAGATCACCATTCTGTAACATAACATTGTCTGTTAGCTCTTTAAGTTTTACTGAGGCTAGAGAAGACAGAAATATCTCAATACATCTGCATTTGGGAAATAGCATGTACATGTGCATTAATGCAGTGTTCACGGATCAAGTACTGTATGCTCACAAATACGCTATAGCGCACTGTGCTGGGTCCCTCACATTGTGTGAGTTAATCGTCACAATACTCTAAAAGGTGGGCACTAAGTGTCCCATAATTTCCAGCAAAATTTAGAATTAGTGTCTAGTCTTTCTATTTTTCTTCTTACACAGGACAAAGGTAACTGGACAAAGTCTAGAAAATTCTGGGCTCCCACCTCCAAAAGGTCCTTCAGGTTTACAAAGTCCATGTTGATCTTTTACACAGCAGAAAATGTCTCATCTGTGTTTTTGTTTATCTTCAGTCCAAAGTCTAGCCCTGTCTTGTGAATCCCAGGTAGAAGCCAGGTGGTGTGTGAAGATTCTAGATTTATCCAATGCACCCTGTATTTGGGGGTGTTTTAGGGGGGCAGGAAAACAGGTGGAGAGATTACCCTATGGAGCCTGCTCTGATGCATCCTGAAGAACCTCAGGCCTTGGATTGAGAATTCAGAAGTGCAGACTTAGCTCTCTAGAGAGACATGGATACACTAGCACCCACTGCACATTTCCTGTCATTTGGGCAAGAAGAGGATGCAGAAGTGTAGTTTACCAATCCAACTCCATGAACATTCACTCTTTCCAGTTTGTGTTGGGGCTCCATAGTCTGAGAATCAGCTTCAGGTCTGAGGACTTCAGGTGCTTTGAGAGACAGGCTGGAACTGCTGATCGCCACCTTGCCATGCTTTCTATGCTGTAGAAGAGACAGCAGACTCCAAATAGACTAGACCTTCCTGTGTGAAGGTTTTGGGAGAGCCAGGCTCTGTGCTTCACCGTTGTGGGTTAGGGGCCGGAAGCTGAAGAAGCAATCCAGTGTGAAGCCTGGTGAGTACCTTTTATTTTTACGTTGCATTTTTTAATTCTGGAAAATATTGAGGAAATATGATTTAAAGTTAAAAGTCCCCCAGCCCAGAAAATCTGTCCACAATGTTCAAAGAGAAAAAATATTTTATTACTCAGTTAAAACAGAATGTGATGTGCATAATAGGCAATCCACTGATTCCAAAGACACGCAAAGAAAGTTACTTCTTTATATAACTAAGCAAATCCAAACTTTTACATACATGTTCTCAAAATAGATAATAGTTTTCAAGTAAGAAGACTTGACAGCACTATTTGTCATACAGAGTTTATACCCTAAATTCATTTGGTAATTAGGGAGGCCATCTGTGTTTGATCATTGGTTTTATTCAATTAAAAATACACATGTCAAGTCTATATAACAGGAGGTAGTTCTGCAACTTAAACCTAGGTGTTAACTGAAGTTAGGATCCCACCTGCAAATGAAAACTGTGACACAGAGCACTACCAGCTTTGATATTTCATTTCAAAAGATGGCTCCCAGGTCTAGAAAAAAACACTGCTGATGGCATAAGTCTTTATTAGCTATTAGAAGTATTTACGTATGTTTCAAAGAGGCAAAAAAGAACTTATAATTAAATATTTCCTAAATTAAATGTTCTACAAAAGTTGATGGGAGAAAAATATCTTTCCTTATTTTCAAGTTGAAAAATTAAGCCTCTTATTTCCATTTTGTATGTGTACTTACAACAGGCAGGTCCAGGGATTTTGTCTTGAATACATGGGTAGCTGATTCGAGCACCTGAGGGGTGGCCTTGGGGGCACCGTGCACATGAAGGACGGTTTGGTTTATGGTGGGAATGCAGACAGGGGAAGGTGACATCAAGGACTCATCTGCACGGGTGAGCAACAGTGCAAGGTTGGTGGAAGGCCTGGTGTGTTCTGCAGATGCTGGCTGACGCAGGGCTATTTTCTGGCTTATTCCTGTGTGCATAAAGGCCGATGAAATCATGATCAAGTGGTTCAGAATCTCAGGTTAGTGAAAGGACCAGGTTGCTGCTGCAGATTCAGGGTCTGGGGAGGGCGTATGGCAGGAGTCCTCTCGGCACCTGTGTGAGTTTTTAACAGTAACTCTAGGAGCAAAGATGTGGTAGTCTTGATTCCTGAAAGTAGATCCTTGCCCTGGGTGTGGTGTGGCTCATCTAGTCCTCTAGACACCTGTGTGGATGTATGATGGAAAGCTTTTGAAACAAAGATGCTGGATATGAAATTCCTGAGAGTGGCAACCTCTCTAGTCAAGTGACCAAGTCACTGCCTAGTGTGCATGTGCACAAATGGGCAGGAATCACATGGTGACAGCAGGGTTTTGGAGGAGATTTAACCTCATAACTCCTCCCCTCTGTGTCCTCAGTCCTCACTAACCCCAGGAGTAGATGTGGTATCACAGGACAATGTGTGATTTGATAGCTTGTGTGCAAGAGAACAGAAACTCCCTTTCCCAAGACACCTGGAGACTCCCTTCAGCTCAGGTCTGACTACCCAGGGTGAGATTCACAAGTGAGATCGCAGTTACCCTCAGCTCTGCCAGTTCACCCACTGCAGACACTTGCCTCAGTGTCAGAAATCTGAGCACAACAAACAATTCCCCTTTCTTTTGATAGATCTCAGGATGTTTCATCAGGAATTATCACATCGTGAGCATACAGGTGTCTTTACCCCAGCTTTGTTTGAAAATCAGCAAATGAGCAAGTGGAGCGTGGTTCATAATGTGTGGTGGGGACTTTAACAATGATGCCTCGATGCAGACGTGATGATGCACGAAAGAGGTTACGATCCACGTAAAGGAATGCAGCAGATTATAACTGCGTTAAGAGAGCAGATTCTCCTGTTGTTATGATACTGCGTGTTTTCTATGAACTGAGAACCACATACCCACCTCCCCTTTAAGTACTTACATTTCCCCCTCTTCAAAGTGCATTGCTTAAAGTAAAAGTTTTTAAAAACATTTTTTTCAAATATACTTTGAAAGCACTGGATCTTTCAAAATATTATCTAAAGTGTTTTACACTCAACACACAACTGATTTTTAATATTTATGCTATAAACATTTCTTTCTGGTTGGCTGTGTTCCAAAATTTTATATGTAAAGGATTTTTAGAGATGTTTAGCCCAAATGAGTTCCCACAATATGGCAACCATATGGGAGATTTCCAATGAGAAAAAAAATCATAGAATTTATACAGAGCAGAGCCTCCAGCTGACACTGAAAAGCAAGCACTTCAAGAGAGAGGAAAAGGTACAGATGCTGAACAGGGTGGCCAAACATATTAATACATATTTAGTAGACTATAGGAGGAGCCATGAATATTTAAGAAAAGAGAAACATGAGCACGCACAATTAAGCTTTAGGTTACTTTGTGGGTCCCATGCTCAGAAAGTGGCAGTTTTATCATGATTCGAGGGTGGAGTTCTCAGCCCTCTGATGTCAAAAGGTGAAGCGGAAGACACAAATCCCTCATGGTGCATTCTCTGTGGACTGCTGAGAACCACTTTGTGATCGGTGGACAAGATGTCAGGAAGGAATGCTGGCCAGCTGCTGGGCCAAAGTCACAAAAAAGGAGGAGCAGCATTAGGTGGTTGAGTGGAATCAGAAAGAGCTGCTTGTTTAACCCTGAGGGAAAAAAGATAATGGTGTTTAACAAGAGAGGGTATCATGAGGCGTGTCTGATCTCCCATCCTGTCATGGCTGGTGTATCAGTTTTAAGGTTTGTCTGGGGTCTCTTTTGGCCAAGAGGGCGGTCCATTCAGTTACTTGAGAGGCTTAGAATTTTATTTTTATTTCTCAAAGGAAAGAGAGATTGGACACACTCCCTCATACATTCTTTGTTTTGGAGTTTAGACCAGCATTAATGTTAGAGATTATAAAGCTGACAAAACAGACTTTTTGTGACAATGAGATACTAAATTACAAACAGGACCGAAGAGCATGCAAGGCAAAGGTTAAGCCATGACTGCAGGCCAGCAACACTTCACAGATTGCAATGAATGTATAAAACCAAACTCACTCAACCCCCTTGGGTGTACTTTTTCAAGAACTCTTGATATTGGGAAGTTTTGGTAGTGATCACTCATATTTGGCTCAGAATAAACCTGTCTCAATAATTTTACAGAGATTGGTTTTTTTCCATTAACATATCTATATCTCTTTATATATATATGACTTCTCTATTATTTATCTATCCATGCTAAGGACATATGAAATATTAATAAGTGGGAGTGAAAGGACAGTGGATCCTGCGAGTGAAATAAATCAGCTCTTCTCCTTCTCCACCTCGCTAACAGGTGCCCTGCAAAGCTCTGAACATCTCAAAGGAGCCCAGCAGACAAAAGGAAATGTAAATTTTTTTACAGTGCTAGACCTATTGACTAAAACTGCTTTTTAGCATCTGTTTCTATAGCCTGGAGAAGTTCCTGGATGACAGCATGGGGGAAATCTCTAGACATATCTTGAAGGCAAGGTCACTTTATCCCTAAAGCAAAGGGAAGGGACGCAGCAGCTTCACGCAGAGATTCCGTTATCTGCTTGCAGTTAAGAAGAAGAGAAGGAGCAGGATACAGCAATCCACAGCAATTAACTGTTTTTCTTTTCATCCCCACAAAAGCAGTGAACCACCTGGCCTAGCTGCTGGCATCTCCCTTCTCTTTCTTTGGGATGCCAGACCATCTCCCTGTTCTCTTCTCCCCCAGTCCCCCCCACCCCCACACCCTTTCCTTCTCTCTCTCTCTTTCATTTTCTCTGTCCTTCTAAAGGATAAAATAAAATTTTACTTTTATATGTCTTAATCTCTGTGTGAGAAATATTTCTCCACCTGTGCCATTAGCACCTACTAGGTTTTCCCCCTAACACTTGGTGTCCTGCACTGGGACTTTTCTCTGCCTCCTCACAAGGAGAAGCCACTTTTCTCCCCTGTGAGGGGACTGTCTCATCCTCTCATTTTTCTACCACTGGACGGAGAGATGCTTCAGTCTTGAAACTGCTCCCTCCTCTGCAATCCCGAGGATATCCCTCTTGGTGCCTTCAAATCATTAGGAATTGGGTGAGTCACTTGGTCTCTGGAAACTTGGGGAATGGTCACATCCACGAGGTGGAGGGTGGTAGCTTTCTATTTCGGTCAAGGAAAAACCTGTTGCTGGGTCTGCCACTCGGGAGGGTGGCATAGAGAGATGCTTCCTAACCATTCTTTCCCAGGGTGGGCACTGCCCCCATTAAGTCTTCATCCAGACCCAGGGACGCCTGGCTATGGGGAAGACTTCAGGGTCACAATCTGAGTCGGAGTCTGGGAAGGCCCATCTGCTGGCCAGATTGTTAGGTTTTGGTCTGACGTCAGAATCTTTGGAACACCTGATGTCTGTTCAGAGCTTATGGTCATCCAAGTTGGGGACCCCCTCTCAAATTTTTGGCACATCTGACCATCCCTAAAACATCCTTTTCTTTCTCCTCGTTGCCAACATGGGCAACATTCAGTGGGAATTTTGGGACTCATTGACACCACCCCCCTGCCCTGTCCCAAATGTTCAGTAAATTAAATGACCAGGAAATTTGGCCCGAGGATGGCTCTCTACATTACTACTCTACTACTCGACCTTCTCTCACTGATGGCCAGCGAAGTCCTCTACTTTCAAGCTTTCTAAAGAAAGTTTGCTAGTCTTTCTGGTCTTCACTCTGCCTGCCTCGCGTTACTTCCTGCCTCTGCCTCTCTCTCACGGCCCTCATTTTCTAGATGATGTTTTATTTTAGAACCCCTGCTCCTCCTTCCTCGTCTCAGTCTCCATTTCTCCCGCCTGGCCCCAGCTGCTCTGGCTGGCCATTCCAGAACTCCCTCCCCTGCACACCAGCCCCCTTTCTGGGAGTCTGTGGGGTCAGAAGGCACTGCAAGCCAGGTGCCCAAATGGATGAAGCCAGGATGAAATGCCAGTCCTTTTCCTTCCTGAAGTCATTCTCCTCTTTACTAATCTAGATCCTGGCACTAAGGTGGGACAATCCGTCTTAGCAGTGTACTCCACCTCCCAGTCAGCCCCAACATTCAGCGTAAACTCCAAAAACTTGCAAAGGGGCCTCAGACTCCACAAGCAGAACTTTAAACCTGGCCTTTAAGGTATTTGATAACCTGAATGGGGAGAGGTGAAGGAAAAAGAGAGTGGGACTGACAACAGCCCCCCAAAACAGAAAAAAGCTTTTCAAATAGTGGCTGCCCCTGTAAAGGAGTTTTTCCAGAGACAGTTACTCAAAAAGGCCTCAGGCAAGAAGACAACAAGACTACACCCTTTTATGGGAGCGGAGCTGCCCCCAGAACGCTCAATTTCTGTTCCTTTTACTGTCACACTTCTAACTGTTGCTTCCCCGGAGGCTCTTTAAATAATGCCGAATCAGCTAAGCTGGTGACAAAGTGCTGTCTCCACCACACATCTGCGCAGTGTCCTCTGCTCAGGTATTCTCCCTCCGTTTACAAAAGTTAATCAAATAACCTTAGAGGCAGGAACCTCTCCTTTTGAAGTGACGGTGATGACAGCCCGGAGTCACTGAGATGCTGCCTTTCCAAGATAAATGTCCAGATTCTTGTGAAAGTCTCCACTTAGGGGACCCTCGAGTCAGTATGGGTGTGTCTCAACTGGGGAGCTGATCTTGGACAACCCAGTCTGGATTAAAACCCCAGCCTTAGCAGGCAGCCGGGTGCTGGAGAGACCTGAATTCAAGCTGCACAAAATCCCTTCAGCTTGCAGCTTCCTGTCTCCAATGCATGCTGCAAATCCGACTCCCTTTATGAGTTCAGTGACTCCCCAGCCATGTCCTCCCTCTAGAGGGGCTCAGCATCAAGAGGTCAGTGAGGATGCTTCTCCCGGAGCCCTCCTCTCCACGCTGCTGACCCTCACACTCCACAGCCTTGCACCCCGTGTCAGGCTCCACAGCAATTCTGTGAGACAGCCAGGCTCGGCTTTGCCCTCATTTCACAGAACATACAGGTGCTTCTCGGCCATCACTGGACCCGGAGCATGAGTGGCCCAGGCCTCCCTGTGGCTGCACATTCTGGGGCCTCCCACGGCCATCTGCTTCTGCAGCCAGGGGTCACCTTAACCCCCCCCCCCATGGTCCAGGGGCTCTGTCAGCCCTGTTAGGGACAGCACTGGTTATGTGCCCCGGGGTGGGAGGTGTTCAGCAAAACTTAGAAGCTGCACTTGCTCTGGAAATAGCCTCCTCCTGGCCCAGCCTCCCCTAGGCTTCTACTTAAGCTCTGACAGCCCGCAGCCAACAGCTGGCTCCAGGAAGTGCCAAAGAGGGTGGACAGATGAAAGCTAACTCCTAGTAGGAGTCTACTTTTCAGTTGGAAATCAAAGTAACTAAGACTGTGGAGACCCGGGGGCCAAGAGGACCCTGGCCCAAACAGGCAAGGAAATTAAAGGTTCAGGTGGTGGAGCCCACCCCAGGCTACCCTCCCCAGGCAGCCCTATTCCCAGACACCTGTTCCAAGAGCCCTGGCAGGGGTTGGGAGAGCTTAGGGTGTGGCCCTAGGAGGTACCCACGGGGACCCCAGCAGAAGTCCCTTCCCGGGGGTTACCCTGGTGGTATGAGGATTCCCCACGGTGACAATGGGGTGGGGCCTCTGCACGTGGACACCGCGGGAGGCTCCCCCACTCTGAGCCCGCCATTCTGGGGTCTCAAGATTCCCAAAGGCCAGACGCTAGGCTGGGGCTGGGGAGCCGAACCGTGACCTCCATACCTGGGCCAGGGCCCAGCGTCTGTTGCGCAGCTAGACCAGGTGGGAGGAGAACGAGCGAGAAGGCCAGGCTCTATCCGCAGCGTCCCGCGGCTCCTGCCCCACACCCGTCCCCTCCACCCCTCATCAGCGTCTCCCGCCCCGCGTACCCCTCCTCCTCCCGACCTCCTCCATCCCCCCACCGCCAGCCCGCGCACACCTGCCAGCCACCGGACCGTCCTCGCCCACTCGCCAAGCTCCGTGCCCCGCAGGCGTCCGTGCCTCCTGATGCCGCCTCCCGGTCGGCCGCTAACTCTGGGCGGGGATGGGGCGGGGATGGGGCGAGGCAGGAGCAAGAAGGGGAGGGGCGAGATCCGGAGAGCGGAGGGAGGAGCCGTCCTGAGCCCCTCAAAGCTAGCCGAGGGCGGGGGGAGGGAGGGTGGACGGCGCCAGGGAGTGCAATCCCTGCTCCGGCCACCTGGGGTCGCCCTCGGCCCTGAGCGGAGGGGACAGGGAGGGATGAGGAAGTCTGTCCTGGGGTCCTCCTGGGCCCAGGCCCCACTTTCCCGGGCTCACCTGTAAAACGGGGTCCCACCTGCACTCTCAGGGGGCCGCCGGACCAGAGCCGGCCAGTAGGGAAGTTGTGTCTGATCCGAAGCCCCACCCGGAACCTGCTGGGAACCCCTAGCTCCCCAGGACCCTTCCCTGTGACCGCAAGAGTTCTCTGCGGCAAGTGGGACTGAGCTGGAGCCACCGGGTGACAGAAGACAAGTCACTAACATACTCTCTCGCCTGCTGTACTCACAGGGCTGTTCCCGGGTTCAGTGGGTTGGTATGCAGAGAGCTTTGGAGGGTGCAGCAGAGCAGATCACCAGCAAATGTGGGTCGAAAACGGGAAACCGCCCCCACCCCCCACATCAGAAGGGCTGAGGCTTCCCGTTTTTAAGTCCCAGGGTAAGGAGGGAAAGAACCCACCTCCCTCCTTAGTGTCACAAACAGGATGCTGAGCCGCTGTGGGACGGGCTCACTTTGGTACCTAATCCTGCAACAGAATTTGTTTGCAGGACAACAATAAAAGACCCTACCATGTAATTCTTTTGTCTTCCAAGTTTCCAGGGAGGTAGAAGTTCATTGACTGAAAACTTTAAAAAGTGAAGTGGAAGAAAAAGACAAGAGCATGGAGAATATGGGCCCAGACACAGACTTTTAACTTTTAGTTGGGGCTTTAAAATGTCTCCATTTTGGTGGGAAAAAGGTGGAGCCCATTTGAATAAAGTGAAAACAGAGCTCTGGCAGGAGGGAAATAAACATAAACTAGGAGCTGCGGCCCTTCCAGGGCGCCCACTTGCTGTGCCCGTGTGGGCACATGTGAGGTGTGCAGAGGCAGACAGAGGTCTGGAGGACAGTGCACTGCTGCAGAATTTCCTCCCAGGCGGAGTGCATGTGCATTCAGGGAGAGCATCACTCAGTAGGGCAGCAGCAGCCTGGACGTGTCAGAGATGCAGACTCTGGGCCCAGCCAGACCTGCAGCTACAGCCGCTGGGGACTCCTGCTCACCAGGGCTGCAGAATCGCAGGGAGCCCCAGCCCCTCGCCTGCACGAGGCGATTAGGTCCCCAGGGAGAAGGGGCGTTCAGGAATAGACAGAATCCAATGGGAGGAGTAGGAAAGGGAGGCTGGGCTGGGGAAGGCGGGAGGGATTATTTGAGGATAGGAAATCAAACTCAAGTGGAACTCCTCTCAATGCAATAATGTCTCTTCACATAATTAGCCAAAAGAAACAAGAAGCTTTTGAGAGTCAGACCTGGAACTGGCTTCCCTTCTCAAAGACACCCACAACTGAAAAGGTCAGAGGAGCACATGGGATGTTTCTTACCTGCTGTTTTAAGACCAACACGCCATTTCCCATGCCAGCATCAAGGACTCTCTGATAACACACTTCTCCCAGACACTCTGTATTAAGTTATAATTTAACTGAGCAATAAAACTCCCAAGGGAGGCTGCCTATTGGAACCCACCCTGAGGAGTTCCTGCAGGATGTGCAAACACATAGTGCCACTGGTGGAGAAAATGAGGGGAAATGGCCAGCGACCCTGGCTGCGACCCTGCTCAGGCGACATTTGTGCAGGATTCAGGCCCAAATCCACAGGCCGGTGTGGCATAGGCTCCAAGCTGGAACGTGCTTTGCCACGTGCAACACTCCCTGACGTCCTGAGTAACGGCTCTCAGCTATACATGCCACAGCCTGGCATGGAAGTCCACTGGACACAAACAAACAGACATTCAGAACATCTTTTCTTCTCCATGAAGGTTTTCTGCTTGGAGATTCAGTAACCAAGGCAGTGAAAACACAGAGGACAAAAACCCCAGGATTTCTGTGCGGTTCAGAAAAGGTTGGGACTAGTGTTAAAGCTGAGGTAATTCAAGAGAAAATTAATTCAGCCAAGTACAAAGGTCCAAAGCAGCTTATCGCACACACACTGGGGTCTGGCTTGTTATGGCTGGGCAAGCCCTTTGTGCCCCAACTGGCTTTCACAGCCACAGAAGCCACAGAGAGGCACAAGGACACTGCCCTCACAAATCAGTTTCTAGAAAGTGCAGCAGGAGGAGCAGAAATCTCAGTCTCAGGGATGACTCACCACGGAACCATTTGCTGCCAGTAGGTGGGGCAGAGTAAGTCTGTAGCAGGAAAGCAGAAAGGATGCCACATCCGGCCAACACCCCGCATTCGAGCGTGTGCCCAGTGACTTGGCACACAAGCGTCTGGCTGCGTGGAGAGAACTGTGGTGTGCGGCTTGCGTGCTGTGGGCTGGGAAGGACTGACAGCAGGCGCCGGGGGGCGGTGAGAGCAGCACCTGTGACCCCTGGTTGCAGGAACTCTTCAAGGGCGTCTACAGTTCATTACTGTGTCCAATAAACAGTTTAGGAAGGTTCACCTGCTTCCAGATTTTTCCAATTTCTCTGATTTACTGTTTGAAACTTTACCATTAGAGAGTAAACGCCTACGTGAAAGCATTGCTCTCACAAAAAAGTCGGTATTGGCAAGAAGGATTCATATTGTAGGTGGCAGACGCCTTCGCGCTCTCCTTACACAGCTCAGGGAAACAGGGTGACAGCATCCTCCTCGCATCTGAGAAAAGCCACAAGTCCCCCTTGTAAACCTGACACGCCCAGTTTGTCTCAGAATCTGCCCTGCCATGCTGGACTCATGGGAGGCAGACTGGAGCCTGGTCCCCATAGAGTCCTGGGCGGGGAGGGGGATCTGCCTGCACTGCCTGGGGGAGCGGGGTACGGGCCAAGGCTTCTCCACCCACCAAATCAGCAGAGGCCCCTTCCTCACTTCTTCCTCCAGACAAAGGGGGCTGAGGTCTTGGGTTCTAATTGTTCAGGGGTTTCGCCTGGCAGGGGAGGGCTCCCTGCAAGTGCGTTTCTGGCAGCCATGGCCAGGGCCGCTCCGGCTCACCACAGCCCAAGGCAGGCGCCAGCATCCTGGACTCACTGGGCAGAGAACACGGGTGCAGCCGGGCGCTGCAGCATCTGCCCTGGATGGCTAGGAGTGCATTTGCTTTCACAGAGCCTTTCTGAGCTCCAGGCCCTGGCTGCACGTGGGCTCAGCTGGGACAGGACAGAGTCCCTGATTCCACAGAGCTCGCACCTTAGTGAAAGCACAGGAAAGAGGTCAATAACACAGGCACACAGTCGCAAGTCGGCTTGTGATTAGTGTTCTGACAGCAAGTAACGTAGGGAAGGAAGGCAGGGAGCGGAGGGGTGTCCTCCCTGCTGGGGGCCGCTGGGATGCAGAGGTGGACACAACACAGTCCTAGGTCTGAGGAGCCATCCCATGAGCAGGAGGCAAAGCCCGATTTGGGTGGGTTGACCTTCCTGTGTGAGGCTCCCACGTGGGAGGCGAGGGGCGGGCGGGGAGGTGCTGAGGCCGCAGCAGAAAGCAGGAGATGGTGACCGGCTGCGAGTCCCTCTTCCCTTTTGGGAGAAGGCCCAACGTCTTAAGAAATTATGGAGCAGGAGACATGGGTCAGATACGAATGTCCAGCTCGTTTTCACAAACACCGCTGTAGTTCACCCTTCCTAGGCGGGGACGCTTGCAGCTGCTGCGCCCTCTGGCCACGCGGTTCACAGCCCTGTTCCCGGCAAGGGCCGCCCAGTCTGGTTCTCTGACTGCCTTCGAGGATGGGGTGTCCCAGGACCCTCTAGGCCTGTGGCAGTCCCTTCTCGTGATTCCAGGGGAAGCCCCCAGGAAGTGACGGTGCCTGAGCGCCCAGTAGCTCTGGGCTGTGGCCAGGGGGCAGCCGGCTCTGTTCCTGGGCTCCAGATCCAGCCGGCAGGTGGCGGCCTCTGCTCCTGGTCGGGACTGTCCTGAAGCAGGACCAGATACTGCCATGGACCGCTCAAAACAGAGTGTGAGGGGCTGAATGGCATCGCCCAAAAGATGTGCTGAAGCTCTAATGCCCACTACCTTGGAATGTAGTCTTATTTGGAAACAGGGTCTCTACAGAGGTGATCAAGTTACAATTATTAGGGTGGGCCCTGATCCAGTGCCACAGATGTCCATGCGAGAAACACACAGTGGAGGCAGAGACCAGGGCGATGCTTCCACAGGCCGAGGAAACCCAAGATCAGCAGGACAGAAGCTGGAGAGAGGCTGGGGCAGATTCCCCCTCACCACCTGGACGGAACCAGCCCTGCGACGTCCTGCACACAGATTCCAGCCTGCAGGACTGGGAGAGGACATGTTTCTGTTGCTTGAGCCACCCAGTCTGCAGTGTTCTGGTACAGCAGCCACAGGAACTTAATTCACAGAACCTTTACGATGCATTCACAAGAAATGGCTATTTATGAGGACTCTTCAGGAGAACAGGCATGCGAGTCTTCCTCTCCAGTGCACAACTTTTGAGTCCCACAATTCTCATTTCTCCTCCTGCTCTAGCCTCCCTTCCCTCCCTCTGCCCCTCACACAGGAACCTCCAGATGTCCCTTCACTGCCCCCAAAACCAAGTTTCCCCTTGGTACCCAGAGGCAGGCCCTGCAGCCAGCATCCACTGCTCCCGTGTGAAGAACCAGCCCTCACCAGCCACTGCAGCCTACTCTCCTCCCGGCTCTGCCCCAAAGGGCAGGTGCTTTGTGCATCAAAGCTACGCCCACCCCAGAGGAAGTACACCTGGGCCCAGGACAGGCTGTCCCACTTTGGGCAGAGGGAACGGGGTCATTTTTATATTTTGCATGATACTGAGGTCTCTCTTACTTAAAAGATTTAATAAAGGACTGTGATCCTTTCTACAGATATATCATGGCCAAATCTGCTTGGGAATTCAGAAATGTTTGCATTTTAGAAAGTGTAGCATCTTGTAACCAAGCCTAGGGCTGTGACCACAATAAAAAAGCATGCACACTGTGCGCGCTTGCAGCAAGTGGGATAACAGAGAACATGTCTCGCTCAGGCTCGGCGCCAGTGTTGCTGCCAAGTGAGGTATCAACGAAACTTGGTTTCCAGAGCTTTTTGGATTTCAGAATTGTAGATGAGAGACTGTGTTCCTCTCTCTGCAAAGCACTCAGGATTGTGCCTGGAACCATCAGTTGCCATGGAAAGGGTGACCATCACCCTTGTGCAGGTCTCCGGCCATATGCTTGGGCTGGTCACTGTTCTTGGGGGCAAAGAGTGACTCAGCCTCACCTCCTGTATGTCCATAGGTCACTGCATCTGTAGCATAGCCACAGGGGCCAGAAATCACTGGGCAGCACCCTGGGTTGCAAAGTCTCTTGCAGGTCTTTTGGGCTGGATCCATTCACGGGTCCTGGGTACCCGTAGGTAGAGCAAGCACAGTGGTGACTCAACACTTCGTGGGGCTCAGACACATTCGCATTTGCAGAGCTGCACAGGGAAACCAGCAGGAACCCAATGCACGAGGTTGGGTTTGTGATTTTTAAAATTTTTATTTTGCAGACAATAGTGGGAATGGATTTTTGATGCTCTTGAGAGGAAGCCAGATGTTGGCTCCCCACTCACACCTGAAAGCTCACATCTGAGCCCTCTGAGAGCAGGAAGCTTGCAGTGGTGTCCACTGACGAAGCCCAGAACTTACCTGGGGAAAGGGGGTCTTCCTGCCGGTACACAGAGTGGGTGTAGCCCCTCACCTGGGCAGGTCACGGCTCTCAGAGCACCTGAGGTCAGTGCCCTCAGGGTGGGACAGTGCTGTGGCTCCATGCAAGGGGCTGGGGAGCAGACCCCTTGCGAGAGGGAGCGAAGTTGAAGGACAGTGGTTGGTTGCCTGGATTCAGCCACCCCATGAGTCTCTTAGAAATAACTGGGAGAGGTCTGGAGATGCCAGAGTGTGCAGCTGGGACAAGGGCCAGCAAACTTGAGTTTGCAGGTATAATCACCTTAAGATGAGGTTGTTGAGGTTAGCCCTGGCCCAACATGCCTGGTGACCTCCTATGAAGAGACAGACACACAGGGAGGGTGCCAGGTGACACTGAAGGCAGAGATCAAAGTGATGCACCCACTTGCCAAGAGCACAAAGGACACAGGTGCCACCAGCTGGAGAGACTCAGGGACAGATTATTTTCTGGGGTTTCAGGAGAGCTCAGCCCTGCCGACAGCTGCTCTCCGACTTCTGTACTCCTTGACTTGTAGGGAATGAGTTTCTGTTGGTTTTGCTACAGTAGCCCCAGGAGACAGAGGCAGAGAGCGAGCAGGTAGCTGGTTTCGTGTTGCTTTTCCATTGAATGCTTGTATAATAGGAGATACAGGCTTATTTCCCAGAAGGGCCATCTCCATGCTGCCAGGACTGTCTTATACCATACTGTCCCATTAGTAGTCCTCCTCTCGTACCATCTCATGGCAACCCTCAAATAAATGCTCACTATAATAGCAAGGTCTCGTGTCTTGATACATCCAATATCACTGATCGATATTTTAATCTTCATTTGCCCCTAATAACATATATATTTTTTGCTCAACTAGCTTATAAAGATTCAGGGAACAGTAATCATTTGTAAACAAAATGAAATCTTAGCTAAAGTACGATGTTAACCTTGATATCTGTTAACTGCTATTCTGAGACTTTACAGTAGTAGGGCTTTTCAAAATTCTGATGGTATTAAAATTATCTGAGATTCTCAAGAAAGCATGTGTATTCTTAGTGATCTTAAAATCCTTTCACTCTCTTTGAATCTTGTAAAAAAGAACAAGTGAATAAGAGCATTGGTAAGTGAATTTTTTCAAAGTTTGGTTTTATATAACAAATCTTAAAGGATAATATACCCTTAATTACTGTTCTGTCCAGGAGCTCTTCTCATTAGCGTAGTGACACCTACCATTGGAGTTGCTTGCAGGGACACCCGTTCTTGCCCGCAGGCAGCTGAGTGGAGGTGTCATGTGGCGGCCAGAGGCTCTGGGAAGTCCTAGTGCCAGCCTTGCCACCCGAAGCCTCACATCTTTGTTATTCTTGGGATTTGTCCTGGGATGAGCCTTGCACACAAAGGATTTCCCACTCATGTCTGTGTGGCTCGTGTTCTGCCATGGGGTCCTAGGTGCCCACATGGTGCCTCCCCTTCCAGGTCATGAGAGGTCCTGTCTCCACGGAGCATGGTCCCCAGTGGCTCAGCAGCTGTGGCCAGCAGAAGGTCTTCGGCACAGTCCGGATTCGCCAGTGGCTGGAGGGCACCTCTCCCGCCTTGCTCCTGGAGAGGCGCTGGCTGGGCCAGTGGGCCAGGCTCCCTGCCTCCCCCGGCAGCCCTCACCGTGGCCTAAGGCTGGGCCTCGCCTCATCTCACCCAAGTGCGGCCACTTCTGGGGACCAGTCCCCTCCCCCAGACACAGGCACAGTAATTGTTTTCCTGCTATGCACGGAAAAGACGGCTGCGCTAGAGGACGGACTCAGACTGGGCGGGAGGTGACGGCAAACCAACCTTGAGCGAGTAAGAAACAGAACTATAAGAAAACAGTGGAGAGCAAAGCATGTAAACTTGAACGTTTGTTCCCTGAACATATTTCCAGAGCATCTCCGTGTGCTGTGAGCTGCCCAGAGGACCAGAAGGAGCCTCAGACTCTGAGGAGCTCCAGGGCCAGGACAAGCCCCACATCCAGAATCCCAGCCGCGGAGCCAGGGCCTGGCCAGGTCCCTCCCTCCATGTTCCCAGGTGGCACCTGAGCTAAGGGAAGTCAGGATTGAGTGCCCTGAGTGGGGGCCCAAACCCCCAGGCATGATGAAGCTGCTGATTCAAATGGGGTCTTCAGCCTGGCCTCCCAGGCTCCTGACTGAGCTGGGACCCCAGGAATCGGACTGGCAGTGTTTTCCCACAGGAAATGAGGCTGCAAAGTGCAGCCCTGGCCAGGCTGGGAGGGGAGCTGGGGCGGGGACATGGCCAGGGCCTCAGGAGGCCTGGGGTGGACATGGGTCTCCTGGGCTCAGGCAGCACCTAGAGTCCTCCCTGGGTAGGAGTGGTGGCAGTTCTCAGCAGACAAGGTGGGGCTTGGCCAACACATCCCAGAGACTGCCGGGCCCCTAGGAGTCTGGACGAGAGAAGCTTGGCCAGAAATGCAGACCTGGGTCTTGGCAGGAGGGGCTTGTGGTGGGACCATCTGGTAGGTGGAGAAATCCCATCCGGGGCTTCCCGATCTCTGGCCTCTGAGTGGGGTGGTCAGCACCTGGCCCTGCCCCTGCCCCCAGCTCCGGGAAGCCAGGGAGGCCACGCCACCACACAGGACTCTTCACGTTCACCCCAACCAGACACACTTGACCGTGTTCTCACTCCATGGTTTGTATTAGCAGGAAATGCCGGCGCAACTTAGGTGATTTTATTTATTTATAAAGAAGCTGGAGCAGGTTTGTTTCTTTACTGCAAGCAGACTCAGGTCTCCTGCTTAGATAATCTATAGAAAAGTCCAATATAATTAACGTTACCAAGTCACAGTTTATCTACAGAAATAAAAGTTAAAAACAGGAGCATACAAAATAAACTTTACAGAAATATTAGATTTGGTTTAATTCACAATTTAATTTTTCAAAGCAGGTTAATGAATTATCAGTTAAACATTGCTGTTTGGAGGCTGACTTATGTTAAATGCACCTACTATGTTTAATAATTTAAAAATAAATTCCAGGGACGTATGATGACAGCTACAGATACCATAGATACCATTCATGTTAAATACATTTTTGAAGATTCTCTCCTATTACATTACATAATGAATAGACATTTTAAATGGTAATGCAGACACATAATTTTAAGTCAGAGACAATATATGCACATTAAAATTCTGTATACTTTTGATAAGATAAAAAATAAAGCTATATAAACTGATCTTTAGATATTTTTCTGCAAAAGTAGACTTTCCTGATGCTTCCAACACACCTCCATTAAAGCTGTTTATAGACACAATATCAGAAATATTTTCATTCCTGTAGACCCACCTCTAGCTTAATAAAAGATTGCATTTGCCAACTGATATTTTTCCTGTTTTGAAAATATCAAATGGGTAACTTACAGAAGCAATGTGGGACGCAAGGGCCTGTATACCAGGCTGTTATACCGAGTCGTCAAATAAATAAATAATTTTAAGATGAAATGAAAGTGGTTGCAATAGTTCAATACTAGTCAGCGCAAAACACACGCACTTTGTGGTTCGGGGAACGTGGCTGGGAGCCTCCCTCAGACACGCTGGGCGCCGGCCAGTGCGCAGCAGCTCGGCGCAGCTGCAATGCCTGTAGTCACAGCCACAGAGCCCCAGCAAGCCAAACCCCGCCCGTCCTGTTCCTGGAGGCGCTGGCACCACTTCCCAGGATGGCAGGGGTGCCAGGCCCTGGGTGTTGTGGCTGGCTTGCTCACTCCATCCGTTCAGACACGCAGGAACGGGCTACTGGGGTCCCAGGAACACCCTTCCTCAGGTGGCCAGACCCTGCTGTGGCCACCTCACCTGGGGGCTGAGCTCAAGGCAGCTGGACCTCCCCTTGAGGAAGGGCCTCATCCAGGGCACGGAGTCTCACCCCCAGAGCAGCCCCTGGCCTGCTCTGCACAGACCCGGGCGTCCTGCCAGGAGGGACCTCTTTATTCCAGGGAGGCCTGGGGTGGGGGTCCGGGGAGCCCTACCTGCCCCGCCCAGCCAGAGGCTCCTCACAGGGCCTGAAGCTGTGAAGGACATGGAGCATGCACACGTGTTTGTGGTGTGTGGACATGGCATGTGCACGTCTGTGCCTGTGCGTGTGTGTGAAGGGGCTTCATGAGTGTGTGGGTGCGAGCATGAGCGAATGTGGAGCTGACAGCCAGAGAACACGGATGCAGCAGGCCCCTCACGCGTGCGCGGGCGGTCTGCGTCAGGGGCCGCACGTTCCGACAATGGTGCATTACAGCTGAGGGTTTATTCACATGTGCAGTAGCGAGTAAGAGTTTCAAAACCAAGAAAAGTGCTTACCGTTGACACTACTTGCTTCAAAGTTAGTTTAAGGCAAGTAAATACTACTATGAGGTGGAAAATTGCATTAAATCATATCTGAAATGTCACTTCACTGAGGTGGCTCTAATACTTTTATTTCTATCTTGTGCCGCTTGTCCATTTCAAATTATCAGGCACATTCATTTAGTAATTGCCCAAACAATTTTCTGAAAGACATTTCGGAGCATGTGAAGTTTAGTGACTTTGACACTGACGTGTGTCATTAGAGGTAAATGGTCCTGTCTCGACACGGGCGGGACTGGGCTGCAGCTCACTAAACTGTCAAGCAAGAATCTTCTATTTTTAAGGCTGAAGGATGGACATTAAGAACAAAAACCAAAAAGCTGATCACGTTGGGGATTAAGTTTTTTTAAAAAGCTGATGAAATTATAACAAACCGTGAAGAAAAAGCACAGCAAATTAGCGTATTCCAAACGTGCTGCTCAACTAATCACTGCCCCAGAAACCACGAAACAAAGAGGTGCACGTGGAGAATGAAGTCGGATCTGAAAATTCACATTCATGATGATGAAACATTCGGCCAAAACTCACACCAGCATTTAAATGTGAAGTGGCCAAAATTTCATAAACTTAAAAAATGAAAGCTTTAAAAACATACTTTAAAAATTAGACAATATGTTAACAAATAAATGAATAAGAGATATAAACAGCTATGAAAATACTTCAGTGCAAAGGCAATTTTAAGATTTCTAAAAAAATACATTACAAATAATTTGTTAACTGAACATACAGAGAATCTGTCCCCCAACAGGTATTACATTTATACCCACACTGGGTTCTTAAAAAGGGCTGTAAAAATGCACACGCCATTGTCGGCGGGGTCAGCGTGGGCCAGGGTGCCAAGCACGGCAACACACGCAGGCGGAGGTGACACCAGGGACCCTGGGGCAGGCGGGCGTGGGCGGCCCCTTCTTGTGCTAAGCCACACACTCACCATCCTAATCTTTGGTGTGGTGCTTGGACGCCACCTCGATATACCCCAACCGGTGTGTTCGCTGTTCTTGCGGTCGATTTGTCCCCTCTTCCAATAAATATCTTCTCAGTGAGATATTAAACTTCAAATGGTGAAATCTGAACTTCCAAAAACACCTACTACCACCTCCTTGGAAACGGATCCAGCTCAAGCACCAGAGCCCCGGCTTCAGGGCAGGACGTCCAGCTGTGGGCGGGGCGCTGACCTTCTGTCAGCGTCTGGGTGACGCTCTTCCAGAAAGCATCACTGTAAATGTCTGGCGTCTGAATCTCACACTGAAATGTCTTCTTTAGACCATTAAGGCTACGTCAAAGAGCTCAACCCTAGAAATAGAGACAAAGAGAGTCCCGAGACAGAGAACCCCTTGGGAAACACAGATCCAGGCGTGGTGAAGCTGCAGGTCACGGTCTCTGGGTGACACTGCTTGTCATAAACTCTCGGCCATCCTGGGGCCGCCCGGTCAGCCAGAAGCAGGTTGCTGGATGCAAATGCCACCCCTGTGGCCACCTCTCCGTGGAGACAGGGGGTGTCTGCCCATCACAGCCAAGCACCCCAAACCACCACCCTGCTTGACACCCTGGCAGTGAACAGGTCGCAGGGTGAGGCGAGGCGACTCCGTCCTCACGTATGGCAGATGGTCACCCCGAGCTTCTGCTGTGAAGGCTGAGCCGGCAGCCTCGCCGCACCCTACTGAGGTTTGCTCCACGGTGGCAGCGGTTGAAGGTTGAAGGGGGAGGGAGACCCTCAGACAGCCCCAGCACATGCGGTCCGGGGCTCAGATGTGACCCATGGGAAAACCCATGTCTCAGTTGAGCAAGGAAGTGCAGTCCCTGTGTCTGTGGGGATGGACATGACCACCTGCGGGTCTGCTTTGGCTGCTCCCACACCACAGGCATTGGAGTGGCAGCTCCACCACGCTCTATAACAGCCCTGGCCCTGGAGAGCTGTGCGAGCTAGATGCCACAGTGGGCAGTGTTCCTGTGTGGCAGCCACGGGCCACTGGCCGGCCCTTCTCTTCGGGTGGCAGCGACACTGAAGACGGTGCAGACACGCAGGCGGGGGGCGGCCTCCACAGCCGTAGGAAGGGTGGCCAGGCAGAGCCCCAGTGGCTTTCAAAGTTGAGCTGAGGGCCAGGAAGCTGCTGGGCCTGGGACGAGTGACAGCCAGCACGCTGTGCCCAAGGGCAAAGTCTGTGACCCCTCCCTCGCCTCCTGGGGACCAGGAGCAGCACACGCACACAGGGACACTTGGAGCACAGCTCGTGAGGGCGGGGACTGAGAGGTGTCCATCACTCCGGCATTTCCAGACTGGACCCAGGGCAGCTGCGTCTCAGGCTGGAACCACAAGAGTCCTGGGCAGGGTCCAGGGTGGGAGGGAACGTGGCGTATTCCTCGCTCTTCCAGAACGTGAAAGCCACCTCCTGAGGGTGGGGGCCCCAGCGGGCAGCCGAGGGACAAGGGCTCTGTGGAGAGACAAGAGGGGTCAGTTCTGAAATGCAGTCCCAACACTGTGCACAGCGTTCTGCTGAGAGAATGAGACACAGTCCCAGGAAGTTCCGTGGGTACCTACACTGACCCGAGCCACTTCCAGAGGCAACACCTGCCATGGCTTCCGCGGGAATGGCCAGACTTCATCTTGATGGCAGGACAGGTGGGGTTAGGCCACCCCACCGCAAAGGCCACACAGAGGTGCTGTGACTCTGCACACAGGCGTTAAGCGCCTGTCTTTCATGGTGCCTTCAAGTGACCTGTCACCGTCCCAGGGAAGGACAGAGCAGGCAGGGTAAAGGACGGGCAGTGTACACAAGGCTTCTCCCCGTAACTGTTGTGACGTGCAGCTAAAGCTCACAGGCCCCAGAGACCCTCGGAAGTGAAATGCTAACCCACCACCCAGGGCAGGTGATGAATGTTGCACTGACCAGGCCCACTCATGTGCCTGCCTGTTCCCGTTCATGTCTCCACAGATGGGCGGGCTGCATGGCTCCTTATGAACAGCCCGTGGGGGTCAAGAGCTCTTGGGAGCACCGTCAGATTTAACCGGATGGCGGCAGCGGGTCGAGTCCATGTGGGGCATGAGAATGTCTGGCCAGACTGGGAGCCTGGTCAGCAACACTGTATGGGCGCAGGTATGTCCGGGGACTCGGCTGGCAGACAGTGAACTCACACCCGTGTTCAGTGCAAACCATGCCATATTCCAGTTCAGACTTCGAAACAGGATCTGTCCCCACAGCCTGCCAAGCGAAGCTGCAACCCCGTCGAAGGAGCAGGCGTGAGCCTGTCTGGACACAGCCAGTCGGGCCGTGCATGCGTGTCCTGAGGGGCACTGGCCATATGCGTGTGGGGATGTGTGTGCAGTGTGTGTGCTCGAAGTGTGCTCCACGTGGGCAGGTCACCCTCAGGCCCATGACTTACCTGGGACAGCAAAGGCACGTGTGCGTAAAGAGTTTGTTCTTTTCTCATCGTGAAACTTAGTTATCAAAAACGGCACAACACAGCAAAACTTTGGAGGAGAAACAGACAGTCTGAAAGAGTCACAGCACACCAGCCTGAGCACCCAGGGCAGCAGTGGCCATACCGTTACCTAGCGTCAAGCTAGTCGCGCCTCGGCCGCGGTAAGGTCCTTCAGAAGTGGCTCGTCGCTGCTCGGTGTGGCACTAACCGGTGCCTTGTGCTGCGAGCTCTTCTGCAAGGGCGAGGAAAGACACTAAGACGGCTGTGGCGGGATGCAGCGGGCTGTCGGGCTGGTGCCCACGAGTACCAGAAGCAGGTTCCTGGCCTCTGCCCCAGGCCGTGGTGGCACTGACCTGCACCATCTGTGGCCGCACGGCCAGGACTCTGCACGGGTCTGTCACAGAGCTGCCTGACAGCAGGGGCGGGCAGGCCCTCTGCCGGGCAATAGTCCTCTTTCTTAACAGGACTGTTCCCAAGAAGAACCTACACCCAAGGACTGAGAGGCGGCACAGGGTTCATGGAACAGATTCCTGCCCCCGTGGGAGAGGCAGGGCGTTCAAGGTCCGTCAGCTGGAAGGTCCACTGGGCACTTCGAGAATCCCAAAGCCACATGTCCTGCCACAGGCCCAAGCTTCCTCAGCAGAGGTGGCTAGCGTGCCCCAAGGAGAGCCACTGTCCCATCCTGCCAGAAGTGTCAGTGGAAGTGGAAGTGGAAGTGTCCCCTGGTGGAAGTGTCCCCGCCAGCCCCACATCCTAAGGCCAATGCACTCAACCGGCTCCAGGTGGGTGGGCCAGGTGTCTGAGCACTGAGGGTTTTAGTTGAGCCTTCCTAGTTTTTCAGGAGCAAGGAACAAGGGAAGAGCTGAAGGGCAAGGCTGAATCACAGAACTGCAGGTGTGAACTGGCCAATGTCTGGTGAGGCCAAGGCTAAACCAAACTCAGGGAAGCACGATGTAGAATTAAATTGTACATAAATAGAAGTGCAGACAGAGAGAGATGCAAGTACACATCTATATTACATATATGTCACATATATGTAATAGATATACCTGATGCCTGTGACTTTTTTAAAAAAATAGGAAGAGGTTAAAAGAAAAAACCCATCCATTTGAAGTAAAATATGCTCAACATAAGGACTCATGAAATGTTTATTCCTCCAAAGTTTTGCAGAACTCCAAGTGGTTTTGCAGCACCACAGCCAATTCCTGCGTGTGCCAGGAGCCCGCGGGCAGCAGGTGCCCCGTGGTAAGGTGTGGGTGCTGGCAGTGCCCGCGGTGTCACGCCAGAGCCAGGGCTCTGGACACCTCAGCGACTTCTCCAAGCAGCTGGCGCCCAGTGTCTGTCTGCATGTATTCAGAAGCAGATCAGCTCTTCACAAACTGCAGTAGTACTTGGAATATTTTTCGCCCAGGGTTGGCATGATTTAATTAGTTTCTTAAGGACCTCTTGTGACTTATTAAAGTGTTCTTAATAATTTCATCCTAAATATTTTCAAGTATATAAATAGGTGAAATCATGTAATTTATTCTAACAAATTCTGATGACACCAAATTAGAAAAATTTTGATTGCCATTACTTACTTGGACTTAAAAAATGTACCATCTTATTAGTTTAAAAATAGTGTTTAAAATACATAGAATAGGAACTCTTATTAAAGGAAAAAAGCCTTTTTCTTGCGTCAGGCATTTTCCTGTGCTGCGCTGGCGAAACGCAACGTCAAACACACAGATCCTGAGGCACAGTAAACGCGGTGCTCAGGTGCACGGACAAACACCTGGAAGGCGGGCAGAACGCCCCCTCGAGACAACGCTCTCCTCTGAAATCTCGGCTCTGGGCGAGGAGGCTTCAATCGTGAGCAGCTGCCTCAGAAAAATGCTCCGTGCTCCGCAGATGGTGCTACATCGCCGAGGAACACTCGACAGCATTAAGGAAAATTAGAAGCTTTTTCTAAAAACAATCAAGTTTTTCTTTAAAAAAAAGTGAAAGGGGAACTTGGTAAAACATTTGACAGGACAGTTTTGTCCCCTCTTTGTGTAGAGTTTCGAGGCCCAGCCTGGCCGCCTTCCCTTAGCAAATCCAGCACCTGCGTCCCGTTCCCACCCGCAGAAGGGGTGCGGGGCGGCGTGCAGCGGGGCCTCATGACTCGTCTGTGCGGGCTGCGGAGAACCGGGCGCGCTGAGGGAACTGTGCAGGGCTCGTGTGACTCACGAGCCACAAACATCCACACCTTCCTGTACAGGACCGACCTGGTAACATGAGAGCCCGTGTGACATGGTGCTGAGCCGTCACAGGTGGGACCTGGTGCTTCTCAGGGGCACCGAGAGAGCAACCTCGCTGCGGGTAGAAAACACAGCCCACAGCTGCGGTGTAGACCTCAAGAGACAAATGGTCACAGCATTTCTCAACGTGGCTGTTATAACCAATGACACCAGAGTGTGTTATTCAGCCGCTCTGAGTGATACACGTCAGCCCTCTATTGTCCTGTGACCATCGTCCCAAACATGCAAAAAGGCAGAGAAGCATCACCTGGTTCCGTTAGAAACTCAGACTGCTGGAAGTCTGAGAGAGCATAAAGATGGTTGACTGCTCCACAGAAAGGCACTGGTTCTTAGCCTGCCAGTCCCGGGCGAGGGAACAAGGTGGTTATTTAGGCAAAGCAGGTTGGAAGGCGAAGGGAAACGAGGAAGGAAAAGAGAAACAAAAGAGGCGGTGAGTTGGTTAAAGGCTCCCACATGCTGGCGCACTGGCTCCTCCTCCCCCAGGAGGGCCCGGGCAGCCCGCTTCACACCTCTGGGGCTGCGGTTCTGCCTGGTTTCTAGCGAGGGCTGCTGGACTCCCATGGGACACAGAGATACAGGGGCTCCTAAGCCAAGGTGGGACGGGAGGGGTCCTCACTGGCACTTCCCAAGTGGCTCTGCAGGGGCGCCGACCCACATGCCGTCCTGGACCAGAGGGTCTGTGGCAGCCCGAGAGCCGCAGGGAGCCCTGAGTGAAACATCCTCTTAACACCCGCAGAGTTTAACTGCACTGTGCTCAGGCGGGAACCTTTAGCGGGACTTTTCGGAGGCAGTGAGACGCCTGTGTCCCTGCTCCTACCTGTGGGTGGAGGGGAGGCCTCCAACCCCAAAACATTCCTGTCCTACATCACTTTAACTAAACAGGTGCAGTGGGATCATGTGTGGATGTTCTCACTGTCGCTGAGAAGCAGTCTTTCCGTCTGGAGGTTTTGTTGGCTGGAGGCGTGGGGGGTGCCAGTGCCAGGGCTGGGGCTGGGGCTTCCACAGTTAAAACTAGCCCCAAAGCCCCAGGAAGGGCTACGGCCAGGTCCCCTTCCAAGTGCTGGGGATGGGGCAGGTGGGGCAGTGCCAACCCCAAGGCAGGGCTACCTGTGTTCCACCCCAAACACCAGCCAGTGCCCCACAGAGAATGAACTCCTGCAGCGTCGGAGCCACAGGGAGTGAGGCCCCGTCTCGCAGAATGACTGGAGATTTCTGGGGATGGAACTTGAAAATCTGCATTTTTCATAAACTCCTGAGGGACTGTGACACAGGTGTGCCCTGGACCACTAGGTGAGAACTTTCCCACTGTGTCCTCAGTGAACAGTCAGCAGAAAGGGCAGTGAACGGTCCCAGCCACTGACTTTTGGGGTGGCTTCCCCTCCCACCCACTCTCAGCCACAGCTGGGGCTGCTCCGGAGACAGGGAGGGACAGCAAGGCTGGGTCCTTGCCTCCTGTGGGCCCTGTACCATGGGTACTTTGCACAGGTCACTTCCTTCCTGTGCCAGAATTCAGCCTGTGGCCAAACTTGGGAGTGTGGACAGCAAGCAGCCCCACCTATGCCCAGTGTTTCCTAACACAATGCTGACGTCTGCAGCCAAATTTCCCATCCTTAAAAATTACGTAATTTAACATTTATAATGTAATGATGAATTTAAGAAATTTGGATTTAAATTGGTTTTTTGTATTAATCTTTTTTCTCACTCTTTTTATCATTTCAGATGACTGTTTTAGGTCTAAACTTAAAATTAAACATTGGTCATCTTGAATTTTACCCAGTTTAATGATTAAAATCATGTATCATTATGAAATTCATAGTCATACTTGGACTGACCACATTTTTATGAAATTCAAACCCTTTCTACTATCTTTTATAATTATCATTTCCCAGTCTTAAAACTAGGAAACTGGAGCATGCACGGCCCCAGCAGGGGGAAGCACCTCCGTACCTGGACTCTCTCTGTCGCCGTTGGCCACAGCTGCCTGCACAGGACTTTCTTGAGGACGTCAGGGAGGAGGCTGACCGTCACCAGCAGCACGATGGCCAGCCAGGCGGGCCCGCTGGACAGCATCTGTATGAACACGTAGTACATCCTTTGGTAGTTGAGGAATGGCCTGTGGGGTGGAGGGAGACGGATACAGACAGCAAGTCAGCAGGACTCTGACACCTGTTCCCTGCTCACTTGAGGTAGCCTGTTGCTCTTGGAGTCACGATTTTTGTCACTGACAGTCACTGGGAAGCTGCTTAGCCACCTGCTCCAAACGGACCACATGAGAAACGGGATGTGGCCCCTCCCCTGTGATGCTGGAGTACTATGGATGGAACGGGAGGAAGGGATTCCACCATGCTATCTCCAAGGCAAAGACAAGGTCCCAACGTTTGGTTTCTGAGCAACAAAAGAAAGATGATTAAAACAGTGGTGTTCTTCTTTCTGGGAGTCTCGATCTGATCGATGCTTATTAACATGGGAAAGACATGCAGTGCCCTGACCCACAGAGGGGGCGACTACCTGGAGCTCGTGCCATCAAAAGCAGAGCTCAGAGCTCAACACAACGTTCCCACCGGGAACACTGATGACTCCAAGAAACCCCGTGCGGGGCTCTGTGAAGGAGCCGGCAGGACGAGGAACTGTGGGCTCAGAGCAGACCCGAGCCACGCAGCCCCGTCCTCACACGCTGTCACCCAACACTTCCGCAAAGCCCTCCGCACAGCACCGGAGGCGCGGAGACAAAGCCCCTCCCTCCAAGGACACATAGCTAGACTGGGGTGAACAAGGAAAGAGGACACTAGGGCACAGCACGGTGAGTGACATGTAGGGCACAAGTGCCCAGAGGACAAGCAAGCTGGCTGGGACCCACCATGCTGTCTTTCTCAGTATGTTGGCTGGAGGTACCGTGTGATGCGTCCCCTGGCCACTGAGGTCACAAGCTGACCAGGGGAAGGGAGAGCCGTGCAGCCCCAGGTCAGAGCCCTGTGGGTTGGGGGCATTTTCATGCCACGTCCAGAGGCAGCCCCTCTCCCAGTGCCGTGCTCAATGCTGCAGATAAGGAGTAGAGGGGACACTGTACTGGCCCATGGCCACGCAGGACCAGGGTGGAGCCAGCCTGCCCAGTGGGAGAGGACTTGTGCCTGGCTTGAGGCCCTGGCTCCAGCCCTGCTCAGAAGAGCCGGTTTCGAGAAGCCACTGGTTCACAGGGGCGTCATGGGTACACAGCCAGTGCTGCCACGGAAGTATGAGCCTCAGGGTCTCGCAGGAAGCGTAGGAGCTCACAGGATGGGCAGAGGCTGCTGTGCTGGCACTGAGATCGATGCTGGCTTTCTCCCAGACTGATCATACCAACCTCACTTCCTGACCGGTTTAGCACGACCATCTCAGAACTGACAGCCCTGTTTGGGTGGCACTCGCCAGCTCATCCTCATGTGCAGCCAGCCTGGTCTTTGTAAAAGAGCAGCCTGACACTCCTGGGCCTATGGCATCCTCCTGTGACGGTCAGCTAACCGCCAGCTCACCGTCAGACCAGAGCCAGGACCCTCGCGCCAACTGCTGCTGTTCACTTCTGAGGCCCCCAGCGGGGGCCCTGAACCTGCTGCTGGGCCAGAGACCCCGCCCCCGGAGCCAGGCTGCCACGGCCCAGTCCAGCCCACTGGCACCAAGGCTGGTCTCATTGAGATACAGCCTGGCAGGTACTTGGCACCTTGTTCCGGGAGGCATTTAGTAAGCATCAGCGATTGTAATAATGGTAATTTTCTTCTGGTTTCAGTTTAAATGACAACTTTTTTGAGCCTGTCAATATGAAACGTGCCCCTTGGCACGGTGTGCCATCTGTCTCCAACTGCTCGCTCGTACCTGGTGCCGCCTGGCACGTCTGTTTCCTCCAAGCATGTCGGTCATGGGAGCAGCCTTGGGTCTGGCCCCCACTGCTCCCCAAGGACAGACGTGCCGCCCAGCACTCCGGAGATGTTCACCAAACGTGATCACAGCAATTGAGGCTGTAACGCGCTTGGACCCCCCAGTGAAACAGTGCAGGCCTAGGAAGGTACAAACAATCATGTAATGCCTAGCGAATTCTTACCAGATAATTCCTCCCCAGAGCAGGGAAAAGACGATGTAGAACAGCAGTGATCCCCAGATGACAAAGTGGTTTATCCAGGTCCAGTAGTGTGTGTCCAACGCAAGCTGAGAGAGAAGGAGGAGGTGGTGAGCAGTGGCATTCCCTGAGCAGCCAGTGTGAGCTGGGACAGGGAGGAAGAGCCAGAGGAATGAACAACAACACCAACACAAAACCCACGACAACCACCAAATGCCTACAGGAAACTCCTTAGGAAGATGAACAGAGCCTTCCACTGTCAGCGGAGGAGAGGAATGCTGTGACGCGACGGCCCTTGTAGTAACAGCTCTCCCAGGAACCCTCACCGGGACTCCGGGGAGGCCGCAAGGCCGCAGATTAAGGCATGGGTCCATATTACTGCTGAAGAGAGTTCTTTCTGGAATTTTTCTGTATCACTTTTTAAGACTCAGTCTGATAGGTTTGGAGACTTCCGTACATTCTAAACAGAATTTAATTTAACTTTAAAAAGAGCTCAATCTTCCAAAATACATTAATCTGTTTCAATTAAAATGCATTTTGATTATAACAGGAGTAGGACCAGTGGCCATTTAAGAGAATTCTAACCGGAATTCTTTTATAATGCAGGGACCCATTCCTCAATCCACCTTTGGTGTGATTCTCAAAGTTTGCATTTGGCTCCCCAGGTGAGCTGAGCCACCACTGGCTGTTTACACGTAGGAGGTGACACTGAGGACAGCTGGACAGCCCCGGCTGGCCTGGCAGGGGCAGGGAGTCTCCGGCCTTGGTGTGGATTTGCGATTCAAGGGGTTCAGAGGGGTGGGACCCATAAGTAGCAGAGAAACGTGGACTTGAAGTCATTTACCTTCAGCGTGACTGTGAATACCATCACCGTGAACACAAGCATCCCAAAGGTCCAGTTTCCAAATATCTGGGAAAAACAGTCCACATAATTTCTTGTTATTATGTATTTTCCCTCTTTCACAGCCAAAACAAATTTTAAAAAATACACCTCATCGTTCTTGAGGCCAACACTTCAAACCCCAGATATAGGAACTGTGTTTCCTTCTTGCTAAGTAGAAGGTAACGCCAGGAGCACAGCAAGGCCTGGCTTCCTGGCAGCGTCTGCCACCGCAAATTCTGTGCCTGGGTGACCGGCTCACAGGCCACCTACTCTGAGCTTTCTGCTGCCCTTGGTCCCGGCCCTACTCAATGCTCTCAACTGCAACAAATGTCGGTCTCACTGAGAGCATGAAAAACACCCACCTTTAAATATGCTTGATGCAAACTCGGTACATTCAAACCTCTTTTTCTTTCCGGGTTTTATGTGGAGGAGGCATTTACCCCACTATCCTGCAGGTTTCAGGCTTAAACTCAGTAGAGTTTGTGTCAATTTCCTTTTGAACTCAACTCAAACACCTGCTTACTGCTGTTGAAGGGGAACCACTGCTAGAACGTTCTGTGAGGAGACAGCTAGAGAAGACACCAGGGCACGGACGGGGGAAACGCAGAGATGGGACTTTTTTGGGAAACCTCGGGAAGGGAAGACGTGCAGACAGACAGGACAGAGGCCACCCTCCTGCAGCCAGTCCAGCCAGAACCACAACTTGCCGGCAGCCTGCAGAGAGGCTGCGGGCAGAGCGAGGGCCCAGCCAGGCCCCCGCGCCCGCCCGGCCAGACGCAGCGGAAACTGGCAGTTTGTGGGAACAGACACAAGTCAAACCCATGGAAACAACACATTGCTCAACCACAGACAAAGACACAAGCAAAGTAAAGGGGCTGCTCCTTCACCCTTCCTGCTCTTGGAGAAAAACCAATCGATTAGAAGTTTTATTCTACAGAGTTGTTTTCTTTGAGGAGATTTTTATACTATGTAAGAATTGACTGGTTTCTAGTTTGTCAGATTCTGTGACTGTGCCCCTCGGAAAACGTTCCTAGTACTGCTTTAAAACAAAATTAAGCTTTAGTTTACAAAGAACTAAAAAGTGGAATACAAATGGCTTTTCTTTATCATTAGTTTTCAACCAAAGAAATGTGCCCACAACCACACCCTCTAATTCAACCCAGGTGGAGGAGGAGGTCTGCGTCCTTTGATGCATTTAGTGGGGTAAGAGCTGACGTGCAGAATTCTACACAGAAAGTGCAGGGCGTTTTGCAGTGAGCACTGACCCAGGGCCCCTATGAACACTTCCGTCCTACCTCATTCTTCATTTCCTTGTCAGGAGCAAAACTAGGCCCTTTCTTTTTGCTTGGAAACATCAGGCCGACACAGCCACTCTCCCCCAGGAGACACTTGCCATGTCTGGGGACATTTCTGCTGTCACAACTGGGGGAGGTGCCACCGGCAGCCAGCGGAGAGGCAGGGGTGCTCCTGAACACCTGGGACAGTGGCCCACGGAAGAATCATCTGGCTCCAAACATCAACAGAGCCGAGGGTGAGAAATCCTGTCTTGTGCGCACCGAAACGGGTCCCTCTTCAATGCCTAACTTTTAGGGACTGAAAACTTTATAACTTTAAGAATTGTGGCAGCTTGGCAGCAACCTGCAAGAATGTTCGGACAATAGGCGTCGGGAGCACGTGGCTGCCTTGTCTGATTGGAAGCTGACGTTTTTGCCAAAGGGAGAACCTACAGCCAGGTGAGGGCGGCTCTGTACCTAGATGGGCACATCAGCCCCCAGCCTGGCTCCCTGCTTCCTCCCCTAGTCCCGTCACTGGCCATCCCAAAACAGAGCTCAAAAAAAAAAAAAAAAAAAATAAGCTAAAAGCAAAATGTGGATGTCAAGGTTGCGTAACAAGGAACAAGGTGCCACTGGCAACATCCAAGGCCGGGGCAGCTGTGCCACTCGGCCAGCCTCCTCGCCTCCCTCACGCTCTGCCTGGGAGGTGCAGACCTGCCTCTGCAGCACCCTGGACTGGGTGGACTTTAGCCTGCCTGGAACGACCAGGCAGGCCGCTTGGTGCCCGGTCCAGCAGGATACCTGGGCCATAGGTATAGTTTTACAGGAAAATAACAGCAAAGCCCAACTCTCTTGGGCCCAGAATTGGGGATTCTGTCAGGATCCCTGGGAGATATGGACCCATCTCCTCTGTCATCACCCCGTCCTCTGCAAGTTCACTCACTGGAGACAGTCACCTGCAGCTATCTCTGTGACGTCCTCTTAAGGTGGGAGCCTCCAGGTTAGTTGCCAATAGTCAATTTATCATCGCAATTGCTGGACGTTAGTTATTAGGACCTGGGGAGGTGGGATGAGCCCCTGGACACCCATCCCCTTTCTCAAACGGGGTTACAGAGACATAGTTTCTTTCCAAGTGACATCAGCCCCACCCCAGTGATGCTCCTGGTTCTGATTTCCTCGGGACCCAGTCCTGTGTGACAACACAGCGCAGCTGAGGACATGACTGACTTGGTGGCCTTGCTCCCATCCTAATAAGCATCCCAGTAGAACCGTCCTCGGGCCAGGCTCACCCTCCACTGGGTGCAAGTCTAATCCCACCCAGGGAATGAGTATTCTTGCAGGAAGCGTCCTGCTCAAAAACGCCCTCAAACTCAGGCCGGTTTTTATGTGTAAAAATATTCCACGACAAACACAACTTGCGTTTTGTCGAGGTCATGCTCATGGCATGTCCTGCGTTCCCTTTCTGCCAGGTCACACACTCCCATCGGGGCTGCTGCTCTGTTTGTTCCGCCCACGCCGCCGACAGCCACGCTGCAGCTGTTCTCCTCTCATTTCCTGACTTCTGTGATCGCAAGCTCCCAGCTTTTAAGTGCTCATCTAGGAATACCCTATGTTCAACAATAATGAAATAACTATTGTCTTAGGATTCTCATTTGTGGCATGAAAATGAGAAATAATTATGGCTTATTACATCTGTACAGAAACTGCCCTATGAGTGAATGTGTCTTTTTAAAAAGCTGTCAATAATTCTCTTGTTCCTCCAGGAGTTCACATGATCCATAAGATTCCTATGGAATGATTTAGATGCTAAAGAAAGGAGTCCTCGCCTACTGACAGTCACTAGAAAAGAGCACCCAGACCCCAGCCTCACGAGGTGTGTGCTGGTACCAAGGGAGCTCTTGCAAAGAGGTGGACGCCACAACCACCCAACCGCTGCCTGGGGACCAAGAGTGTCGTCAGCCGCCGACGGCTGCCTCCTACAGAACCAGCCTCTGACGCCGTTTCTGCATCAGTAGTGTGAGCTGACATCCTCCCCAAAACAGAAACCAAAACATCGCTAACCCAGGGAGACCCACTGCCCTGGAGACACCGAGGCACAACGGGAACCCAGCCGCCCCCTTGGCTTTGTGCTGGCCTCGGAGCACCTCAGTCACCCCGCCCTCCGAACTCCTTCCTCACGCATCATGTGTGTCTAGCCTGCAAGTTGTCACTATGATGAGGTGCCGTGACTACGGTTTGTCCTGGGCGCACACCTCTAAGTCTTGGGGCGCGAACTCGTCTGGGGCTTTGGTGCATCAGAACACGCGGGTCCTCTCAACTGCGTAACCAGGACCAACACTTCCTGCCAACTGGCACCTACGGCCCTGCGCACTGGCTCCTGTCGTCGCCCCGGGCTGCCGAAGGTTGTCTGGCAGCCGCGTCAGGCCCGCTGTGGCTCGAGCTCTGAGTGATGGCTGCCAAACTCCTGTGGAGCAGGCTCTGAGGGCTCCCTGGTTTGGGCAGCACTGGCCACTGCGATTCCTGTCCTGGTCTCTCTGCCTGTCATCGCGTCAGAGTCTAATGAGCAGCTCTGCCCCCTCGTGGCTGACCACAGGAGCACGAGTGAGGGTGAGGACAGAGCGCCACAGAAAAGCATCGCCCTGGGTTTAATGCAGGATTTACGGGGCCTCCAGGCACCTGCAGGACAGTTGGGGGGTGGAAGACCCAGGGCCCGGGAAACAGGAGCTGCTGGGAACCCTCAGGCCCTGGGAAGGGCCAAGCACATGACCGGGCTCCAGGGACCCAGGGACCCGGGAGGGGGGGCGGCACTGTGGAGGCACCTGCGGGAACCCCCCGAGCATGCTCTCTAGGACAGGGGCCGCCTGTGTCCCCTCCCTGAAATTGGTCTCTTTGGGGCATTCTTGGGAAGTCCCTGTCACTCTCACTCTGAGATGGAAACGATCTAGAGGTAGCAGGGGAAGAGCTAACCCTAACCCTACAGAATCCTGCACCAAACGTCCAGTGTGAGTTCATTACCCGACCTTGTGCTGTCACTTAATCTGTATGAACTTCAATTTCCCCAACCTTAACGTGGCGTTAAGCCTGGCGGTGAGAAAGGCCGATGTCTGTGCTGGACAAGTGGCACGCACCACGGTGGTGGGCAGGCCGCGGGGTCCTGGATCCCATTTCTCAGGACACAGCACCTTTAGTTCTTCTTAAGACACATGAAGATGCTTACTTAGAGCCCAATCCACACGTATAAAAGATACGTCAGAATTGGAACACAGCTCTGTTTAACTACATTTAGTATCCTGGTGGCATTCAGGAGTTATTCAATTAAACTTAGACAAAGAACAGATACTAGGAAATGTAAAGATTTTAGAATAGTGAAATAAGATTTTAATAAATTCTCAAGGTCAATTTAGTAAAAATTGATTTAAGTTATAATGATAGCTGACAGCACCTTCTAGCAAGGAGGAAACAGAAACAATTATATAAATGGGTAAACAAAACGCACAGGACAGGTGGCAAGACTATTGTATTTCAACCCAACAGCGTGAGGAATAACCAACAGGAGGAAAAGAGAGGAGTTAGGTTAAACAAAAAAGGAAATAAATTTCTGATTGTAGGTTACGCTACAGGGGTTGCTAAAGAGGAGTTTTCTCTGATGTCAGTGGGGCGTCTATCTGAACAGCCAGTCAATACTTGTGACATGTAAGCACGGGCAGGACTCAGCAGTCTCCCCCTCACCTCCCGTGGCTCTCAGGTAGCACAGGTATGCCGTGTTCAAATCCACGTCTGCAGTGGCCTCACATACCTGCGTGTACTGCCCTTTACTTAAAGTTGAGGGAAGTTCAAACAGATCAAGTCAGTTTAGAAAACATCCCTGATTCAATTGGCAACCCTGACACAGAAAGCCAGAGAGAAAACACCAAGTACAAATGATCAAAAGGTGCACACACCTCTCTGGCGCAACTTGAGCTCTAACGTGAGTAGAGGGCGTAGCAGCTAACAGTATTTCTACCGACAAAGCACACAGAAGTCACATTTGAAAATATTTTCGAGAAATATTTCATTTGTAATGCACTCCAAAAACACAGAGAAAGGACAAACCCACAATCGTCTTACCATGTGTGTGCTGGTAGTCATTATCTGAGAGTGGGAAGGGAAGCAAGTAGCAAAAAGAAAAAAAGCAAGATACAAATAAAACAAACCCCCAGAAATTATGCAACAACCAGAGAGCTGAACGACCATTAGAAAACTATACATCTACTCATTGCAAAGGCAACGGATACGTAAGTACAGTGCTCGGGGAGAAATACTATAACGTGCTAAATATGAAATTAATTCCCATATGATGCCTGAATGATATAATTGACCCCCTAGATAGTTAGCTAATGGTGAACTGTAAGTTACACAAATAAAGCCTGAAAAACCCCAAGAAGGATATTTCCTTACAGTTGGCAGAAGGCTCCCCAGAGCGCAGCATCTACCAACACGGAGCACTAACAGCGCGTGTCCTTCAAAGCCATTCGATAGGCAGACGCGCAGATGCGCTCATCTAACCCACCAGGCGGTACTGTGTTCCCGCTCTGACACAAGGACGGAGGGTTTTGAAGGGCTAATTCCCAAGTAGCTAAGTCAGCAAAACTGAGTTCTGTACTGACCTGTCCATTGTTGGTCACTGTTGTATTTTCAAACATGAAATAAGCACCAAAGAAGAATACCAGAGCATCAAACAGTCCTAAGAACGTCCAGTAGATGAACACTCGCCAGCGGAGCAGTGCGTTCTTGGCGATGTCTCTGTACAAGGAAGATGGGGGAAAACCGTGTTCTGGTGATGGCGGCACACGGCCTCACTCCCGCACGGCCGCTTCCGCCATACTTTGGAGTGGCCGTCCCTCTGTGTCTCGACATGACAAACCATGTGTGACCAATAGACAGCACGTTTGTGTTCTCTGGCAGCAAATGCAAACTGTTCTTCGGACGTAGTTTCACTACATACAATGTCCTTGGCTGACTTTTGTTTGAATATTTCCTCTCTCATTCTTAACTGTAATATTCTTACAGGCAGAGATGCACACTCTGCTTCTGAAAGTAACTAACATAGAGTACAACGCACATGCCCGACATTCTCCAGTTAATGCAGACTGAAGGCTTCAAGTTCGCTCCCCAATTTATGGTGTGATGTCTTATGCCTGCTAGGTCACTAAGACAGAATTTGCAGAGTTCCCTCTGGAAGCATGTCTAAAACAGAGCACACTCTCCTCCTATCTTCTATCTTCTTAGATTTATTTTTGATTATCAAATATACACAACAAACTCAGACATTTGCCTTTTTATTGTCGTCTTTAGTCACCTACAATGACTGTTTTGGGCTCCAAGACTTGATGATCCCCTACAATGGCTAAATGTTCTGATGAGGGCAGCAAAGCTCATGCAGTGGGCTTCTGCAGACCCCAGCAGGTAAAGCAAACAGCCTGTGACTGGGTACAGGTGTGGGCTGGGTGCAGGAACCACACACACGGGAAGACTGCACAGAACTAAACCTGCACGGCATGGGCATGCACACGAGCACACACGAGCACACACGTATGCACACACATGCACTCAAATGAACACATATATGCACACACGAGCACACCAGCACACCCAAGCACACACTTGCACACACACATGCACACCCAAGCACACACACGTGCGCACGTAGGAGCAACAAGTGAGGCTGGGCAAGCTGAATGAGACTGGTGAATGTGACACCAGATCACAGTTTCTGAGTGGGCGACACTGGACCAATACAGACACACAGAATCTGGCTGTATTATTTCTTACAACTACACATGGATCTAAAATTTATCTGAAAAATAAGTATTTAATTAAAAAGACCACAAAAAAAAGTAACACATCGAATCTGCTAGAGATCCCAGAGGGCAGTTCTGAAATAGCAGAAAAACATCTTTACCTTATTATTTAAAAAAAAAAAACTTTTCAGAAGAAAAGAACACACTGAAATCAGACCTGTTACCTCTTTTTTTCCTCACTGGATGGAACATAATAGTTTATAAAGGATGGTTTGGGCCATAAACTCACTGGGATCCCACTGGGATGGACACTTTTACCTCGGTTCCTTCACAACCATCACAAAGCCCAGTCAAGTGCAAACTGGTTTCATGCTCATCTTGAATGCAACATAAATCACCTGTCGACACTTGGAGTGCATTCACTTAAATCACATTGCTTACTGTTGAAAGAATCTCCGGGAAGCAAGTGTATTAGCTAATGCCTGTCGGACGTTTATTTTACTGAAACCCTACAATGCTCCCCAGTTGCTCTCCATGCTCCAGAGGATAGCTGTTCTGAGGACAGTACCTCAGTACCCGTACCTGTACAGGGATGGGTCTCTCTTGAGTGTGTCTATGCTAACATGCTGCTCCATCAGGCTGTACAGGAGGATCGGGAGGGAGGTGAAGCTGATATTGTACAGTGTCAGGTACGCAGTGTCATACAAAGTCTGGAGAAAGGAAAAAATTAACTGAAACAACACCGCACTGAAGTTTTAGCAACTTTTTGATGTTTTGATTAAATATATATATTTCAATATGTAAAGAACCACAAACATGAACAAAGCACATCTAAAATGCATAAAGAGCCATCTTTCCAGGTGTAGAAGGCCCAGGATGACTTCCAAAGCTTGAAGTTGTAAACTAGGATTAAAACCACAGTGGCAGAGGCCTCACCTTGGCCTAGCCCCTCTGCCACTACCAACTTGCCAAACAAGGAAAAAAGCTGCATAACAAGTTTGCAGCTCTGCTCACCATCTTCAAGCTTTGATTACTCCAGTCCTGGTCACTTTCAATGCAAAGAGGTGGCTGCCATCCCTCTGTACACAGGTGTGACGGGAGGAGGTGCTGGGAGCCCCCGCCCCTCCCAGGGCAGAACTGCCTGCACCTCGCACATGTAGCACACTCCACCAGCCAGACGCCGAGATGGCCCAGACACCCCGGAGGACCCCAGGTTTAGGTTGGTCCTTGCAGTTAGGGTCAGAAAACCCAGCACAGCCTTGCCTGGGCCTGGAGGAGGCAGGTCTGGGCCACATGGCTCCTGGCCTGCGTCTATGAGATGCAGAAAACATGGAGCCTGCAGACCTGCTCCTCGCCTGGCCCTCCGTCCCGCCTGCTGACAGGCATGCCGGCTTCCTCATCACCTCCCTGTGGAGGCTTCGCCTGCACGTTCCCCAAGTCCCCTCTCCCTGCCACGGCCACCCACCTAGGAAGGGGGATGAGGCCCAGTGAGGCCCAGACAGATTCTAACATGAGACATCAGGACTGACCTGTTGTGAAAACCCACAGAAGAACTGGTACAAAAATTGAGGGAAAATGAAGCAGACATTCTGAAAGAGAAGTCACAGCCTGTTAGTTCAAGGGCAGCCACCACTCACGAGGGAAGCACAGCTAACCCACTCCCCACAGGCCCTGTGTGCCTCCAAACAGAACGGAATGTGCTTTGGACAGTCCTCTCATTTCAACGGCAATGATAATGTGGAAGCCACTAAGTTCCGGCCACTCTGAGGACATAGTGCAAAGGGGAAGTTCATTAGCTTGAAGAGAAACGGGCACGGCAGGTACGGGTCAGAACAAACAGGAAAGGATTAAACTGCACAGTGAATAAGGAGTTATTCAAAGGGATTATAAAAGAATGCCCCGTCTTCAGATATTTTACAACTGGCATGTTCTTATTGGTTCCACACTCTGTGACGGTGAGAAAGTGCCAGGGGCTCCTCTCAAGGCTCAGCAGCCCACCTCCTCAGCGGGGGGCATGTTCCAACACCCCGGTGGAGGCCTGACACTGCACACGGTACCAAACCTATACACGCTGTCTTTTCCTATCCATACATACCTGGGATAAAGTTTAATTTATGAATTAGGCATAGTCAGAGATTAACAACAACATAAAATAGAACCATTATGACAATGTATTATAATTAAAGTTATGTGCATAGTCTCTCCTTGTCTCAGAATGTCTTCACCATCTTTCCCAAGATCTGTTGACCGGACCACAAAGACAGCTCCTAGGTGGCTCACAGGCAGGGAGCACAGACAGTGTGGAAATGCAGGGCAAAAGGAGGAGTCATGTCCCCTTGGGACAGAGAGGGACAGATTTTATCATACTCCTCAGAACTGTGCACAGTTTAAAACTTATAAATTGTTTATTTCTGGAATTTTTCACTTAGCATTTTTAGACCTCAGTTGACTATGGGTGACTAAGGCGGTGCTACTATAATCAGATTAACCCCTTCCTCTCTGACAGTTACTTCTGTTTTTACATGAATGACCCATTGGAGCATGGAGTCATTCTGACACATGTCACACCTTCATGCACAGGATATGCCATTGAGACAGTGGGAGGGCAAAGAGACCCTTCCTACCTTATAAAAGAAGTATTGCACAAGCTCAGATATCCTAATGTAGTAAAAATGCCCGTGAACAAGCAGCATCTTCTTTAAATGCTTAAACTTTGGTATTGCATAGTCACTGTTCCTGGCAGCCTGCCGGCCTTCCTTCCCAATGACACCTAGTGGGGACAGCAAAATAGGAACGTTGAAGCCACTGTTGTGAGCGTCCCCAGGAGTGAACGACTGGCCCATGGAGGGTGTCCTACATGAGCCACCTGCATGCTCTGACATCTCCTATTTCTAGCCAACAGGGTAACCTGGTTGCCAGGTGTACCCACCACGACGAGCAGCGGCTTACCTATGCCCACGTGGGCTTCCAGGATCATGCTGACATCGTTCGCACCATCGCCGATCGCTAACGTAATAGGATGCTCTTTCGAAAGTTTGATTAATTTCACAATCTGTGAAAGAAAGAAATGCAAAATTTATCTTCCCTGTTTCATTTATGCTCAAGATATTCATTAACTAGGTAGAAATAACAAAGACGTAGTCTAGGGAATGAAAAACTGTTCACTTAGAGCTAATTTGCTTCATCCAATCTACTTCCATCCACACAGGGTAAAATCCTTTTCATGTTGAAAGCAAAACAAAATAAAGCAAAAGTAACAAGGTATGATTAAAATAACAAGAGCTGAAAAAGCTTTGACAGTAGAGACATGAAATACATGACGTAGCTTTTGGTTACTGTTCTGTTCCTATATTTAAATATATATGGACAAATGTGAACACTGAATTGGGTTAGAGATTGCTCTTCCAAGGTAGTCCACGCTATTTGGTATAAAGCATCTATTTTTTAAAATAAGATATCCTAATGCTATATTAATTTTCAAACTTGTGTGCAAAATAAAATCTGACAATTAATACAATGAATTATTTCCAAGTTTTCTCTATAGTTTTCTTTTCATTTATGTGCCTATGTGTATGGTTCAAGATATGAGACTGAAGATGTGTACATTGTCTTCTTGTTTTAAGATGAGAAACTGAAACACAATTTATGTAAAACTTTTCAAAGTCATTTGATGGATTACTTCAAAAACAAGCAAACAAACAAAAACCCATGGAACACATGGAAAGCAAAGAGGAAATCCTTAGTGGCCTTTTCGGAAGTAACTGTCTGAAGTTTATGTAGAGTCAAACGTGTAAGTGGGACAGTAGGAAATAAAACCATTTTTATCCCAAATGGAATGTTTGTGAATTCTCAGGTATAGGTTGTCAGTCTTTGCTCCCGAATTACCCAGGGAAGAGCTGGTTCCATGTTGTTGGTGGCATTGGCAGATGGGTGTCACACGCGTGCACAAATGCTAACAGCACCTCCTTACACCTAGGGTTTGAAGTGTGTGCAAAATGCATTTTACCTTAACCACTGGGTTAGTCTGAGAAGGTAGGATTTCTTTAACGAACAATTCAAGATAAACTGGCCTATTTTACCTAAAATGTGGTATAACAAAGTTGGAACTATTCTAGGTTTACTGACATCAGAAAGATACCCATGCATATATTCCACAATGCTTTTAAAAATATTTTTAAAAATACTTCAAGGGGCTGGGTGCAGTGTCTCATGCCTGTAACCCTAGCACTCTGGGAGGCCAAGGTGGGAGGACTTCTTGAGCTCAGGAGTTTGGGACCAGCCTGAGCAAGAGCGAGACCCCGTCTCTACTATAAATAGAAAGAAATTAGCCAAACAACTAAAAATAGAAAAAATTAGCTGGGCATGGTGGTGCATGCCTGTAGTCCCAGCTACTGGGGAGGCTGAGGCAGGAGGATCGCTTGAACCCAGGAGTTTGAGGTTGCTGTGAGCTAGGCTGATGCCACAGCACTCTAGCCCAGGCAACAGAGTGAGACTCTGTCTCAAAAAAACAAACAAACAAAAAAAACAATTGCCCTGTTGCTTCTTTTGTCTTCATTGATGATGGAATTGTGAGTGAAATTAGAAATCCAACTTCTATGTTTATAACTAAAGCATGTGAGCCCAGGAATTTGAGGCTGCAGTGAGTTATGAGGACACCACTGAACCCTAGTCTGAGACTCTAGGGTGACAGAGTGAGACTCTGTCTCAAAAAAAAACAAACCCAAAAACTAAGACATTTTATGCCCACTTTCTAGGAATCTATCCAAACTGTATCCTTAAGATTGTGTATAAGATTTAGCTACATAACGGAATGAATTTGGACCCTTATATCACAGCATATGCAAAAATTAACTCAAATGGATCAAAGACCTATACATAAGAGCTAAAATCATAAAACTTGTAGAAGGAAACATAGGTATAAATTTTCATGACCTTGGATTAGGCAACAGTTTCTTAAATATGACACAAAAAGCACAGTAACAAAGGGAAAAAAATAGATAAATTGGACTTCATCAAAATTAGAAACTTTTGTATATAAAGGATACTATCAAGAAAGTGAAAAGAGGCTGGGCGCGGTGGCTCACGCCTGTAATCCTAGCACTCTGGGAGGCCGAGGCGGGTGGATAGCTCAAGGTCAGGAGTTCAGGACCAGCCTGAGCAAGAGCGAGACCCTGTCTCTACTATAAATAGAAAGAAATTAATTGGACAACTAAAAATATATGTAAAAAATTAGCCGGGCATGGTGGCGCATGCCTGTAGTCCCAGCTACTCAGGAGGCTAAGGCAGAAGGATTGCTTGAGCCCAGGAGTTTGAGGTTGCTATGAGCTAGGCTGATGCCACGGCACTCAACAG